>JAASFO010000189.1:0-32917 GCA_023333815.1 Globisporangium recalcitrans
CTACACAGTCTCACTTCTCCAATTGCGTCCACCTGCGTACACAACTGTGTCACGAACACAAGCTGCTTCCCATACATTCAAACAGAGAGAATCGATGCACAAGTTGGCGCGAATGGCGCCGTCCCCTCCACCCGTCACGCCGCTGCTGCCAGGCGTCCACAGCTACCTCATCAAGCAAGAGCCGTCGCAGTACCATCCTCATCCTATGGCGATGACTCAGCAGCAGCAGCATCAACAGCAGCCCAGTCTGCCGTCGCTCCCGAGTCTCCTGGGTTCGCTCAGCGGTCGCCATCAGTACATGCAGCCGCAGCAGCAACAACAGAGTGCTCCAGTTCCATTCCAGTCACAACTGCACCAACCGCAGGCTCAAGCTCCAGTGTCCATCTCGTCGCTGCTGAACCCGACGATGCAGCAGGACGCACGAGCAGCTACACAGTTCCGGATGCTGCCGCCGTTGACCTCTACAGCACCAACATCAGCAGCATCTGCATCTGCAGCAGCAGCGGCGTCGATTGTGCGCGTGCGACCGCGACCAGCAGCGTTCTCGGCAGCATCAGCATCGCAGAGTCCGATGAGCAACAACGGCAGCGAGAGCGGCATGGAGGAGCAAGCGACGCAGACGCAGGGAGCCCAGCTCAAGAAGAAGCGCAAGGCGCGCATCTGCAAGGCCGACAGCTGCGAGAAGTACGTCGTCGACCGAGGACTCTGCATCCGCCACGGGGTAAGCTGTGTTTGTATGTTGCTCATTTCTAAGGCTTGCTGTGGCATTGGTGTCTGATTGCTTTGTGTGTTGTTCATGTGACAAACAGGGAGGCAAGCGCTGCTCCGTGGAGGAGTGCAACTGCCGCGCGCAGAACCGCGGACTCTGCTGGAAGCACGGCGGGTACACGCGCTGCACGGTCGACGGCTGCACGAAGCGCGCCAAGTCGCGCGGCATCTGCTGGTCGCACGGCGGCGGCACGCGCTGCAAGCACGCGAGCTGCTCCAAGATCGCGGTCTCGCACGGTCTGTGCTGGGCACACGGCGGCGGCAAGCGCTGTCTCGTGGAGAGCTGCCAGAAGCCCGCGTACGAGCGCAACGGCAACCTGTGCGCCGAGCACTGCAACGTGTCTGCAGGTGAGCTCTGAGCGACGGGGCAGAGTTAGGTAGCTGTAGCGCAGCAGTAGGTCAGTGTAGATTCATTAGACGGACTGGGAGACTAGAGAGCAGAGTCGCGCATCCAAATACATCACCATAAGTTATAACCATGCGCTTCAAGCAATTCAAGCAGGCAAGCAGAGCGAGCACGTCTGTTGGCTCCATGTCGCCTGCCTGAAAGCGCTGGTGATATTATTCTAGTGACAGGAGAATGGTGAATGTGCGGTCCCAGAATCCAATTGTCAGTCATCATGTGATCGCTTTCCCCATCCAGTTTACGCACATGCACCATGTCGCAGCTGGAACAGACTGCCCTCCTCACCTTAATCCCCTCAGATCAAAACAGTGAAAAGGCATTGAGGCAGTCAGTCGATCGTGCAGTTCAAAAAGGAGAGGTCGCCATTTCGCACTTAGTTTCTGTGACTGACCCAGATCACAGAAACTGACCTATCCGATGATGACCAACCGATTAGACCCCGAGTTTGTATTAACGATCATAACGCGATCGCACGCTTTTGCGATTTTTCGCCAGATGTCCCTGAAGAGAGAGGGAGGCAGTCGACATCAACTGAAAACAGCTGGTGGATGCAAAAGGCGCCGAATGCTGAAATGCATCGAGCATCCAGATTTGCTGTTGTCATCAGCCCGAAATGAAAATGACGCAACAGGAGAGAGGCGTCATCCGACCTATGATGCGGCATGGGATGCTGTTTGAAAGGAATGAGCAGACTGCAATACAGACTATACTGGATGACTATGATGCACGAGAGGCGCTTTGATCAGGTGTGAGGTGGAGTCAAATTGAACCAGATCAGCCTCCCACCTCCTATAACGAGACCCTCCAAATATCGGTTTCTGAATCAATCCAAACTTAGAGTCAAACGGATTGCAACTGCCATTTTAAGCAGTCAGAAACATAAGAAGAAGGCTAGGTATATCTCTCGCACTGTAAGATCTTCTCACTCAAAGACAATACAATTCGACGCTTGCATTTTGTGAGGAAAGAAGCAAAGAGAGAGAGAAGCTGAAGGAAGCAGAGCAAGGGAGCGAACAACATGGGCTTCTGTGGCGAATGCGGCACGCACCTGCCGGCCGACCTCACGGGTCGCTTCTGTCCTGAATGCGGTGCGTCTCGTGCTCCTCTCTCCATCGCTATCTGCGTTGTCCCTGCCTCTCTTATAGATCCCTTTATCTAACCTGCTGTCTCTCTCTCTCTCTCTGCAGGTGCGCCGCTTGCCTCATCGGCGCCAGCGGCAGCGGCTCCCACGCCCGCCCCTGCGCCATCCTCGACGTATCAGGTCCAGGAAGCGCGCAGTCACCGTGAAGATGCGGAGCGCAGAGCGATGGAGGCGCGTGCGCAGGCGGAAGCTGCGAGAAATGAGGCTGCAGCCGCCATCGCGCAGTTTGAGACCCAGCAGAAGCAGCAGCTCGACGCGCAGGCGCAGCGTGAGGCGGAGGCTCGCGCTCGTCAGCAAGACCTTGAGCGTCAGCAGATCCAAGTCCAGCGTGAGGAAGCAGTGCGCAAGCGCGAAGAAGCCGAGAGATCTGCTCATGAAGCGCGAGAGCGAGCCGAGGCTCTTCGTGCGTCAGCGGCGACCGCCGTAGCCGAATACGAAGCCCAACAGCGTGCGATGCTCGAGCGAGAAGAGTCCCGCAAGCACTTGGAACTGGAGCGCAAGCGCCAGGAGCAGCTACAACTCGCGGAACAAGCACGCTCGCGACGCGAGAGCGCTGAGAAACAAGCTGTTGAAGCCAGGCTTCACGCTGAGCAGTTGCGAGAACAGGCGCAGGCTGCTCAGCGCGAGCTGGAGAGACAGGAAGAGCAGCGTCGTCTGAAGCAGCAGCAACGCGAAGAAGCGCGGCGACTGCGCGAAGAAGCGGAACGACGCGAGGCGAACCGTTTGAAGGCCGAGGAGAATGAACGACTGGCGTTCGAAGCCCGCAAGCAGGCGGAGCAACTGCGCCTCGAAGCTTTGCGCCTCTCGACGATGTCCACTGTCCCAGTGGTGGCAGCGCACTCTTCATCTTTTATCGCACCTTCAGTTTCTGCAGGTAGCGACACGTGCGCCAAGTGCTTTGCTGGATTAAAGCCGACGCAGAAATTCTGTCTGCAATGCGGAACGAAGCGGGAAGGCGCTCCAGTGGCTGCCGCTCCAGCTGCGCCATCGATTAGCCCGTTGGTCTCCTCGACGTCGTCGCTTTTCTCCAGTCGCTCCTCGTCGCTTGGCGATCACAGCTGCGCGAACTGTCAAGCTGCGTTGAAGCCAGCGCAGAAATTTTGTCCGAAATGTGGAACTGCCGTGGCGTCAAAGTCTGCTGCGACCTCGTCTGTCCCACCATTGATGGCAGCATCCTCAAGCTCGTCGCTATCGTCTGTCGGTTCGGTCGCCTCGTTGTCGTCCTCTTCGTCGTTCTACTCGGCGCCATCACCTGCTGCAGCAGCTGCGCAGCTGGCGTGTGTGAGCTGCAGCCAGCCACTCAAGCCCGCGCAAAAGTTCTGCTTGCAATGCGGCACGAAGGTTCAAGCCGCTGCACCAGTCTCGCTCGCTCCTCCACCTGCGCCTGTACCAACGTACACTTCATCGGCATTCGCGCTACCACCTGCGTCTGCGCCGTACAATCCATCGGCGTCCGGCGTGGCTTTGCCCGCTCCGATCCCGCTTTCTTCGTCCAACTCGGTTTCATCTGTGCTTCCTGCGACGAAGAACTGCAAAACCTGTGGGGTCGAGTGCAAGTACGCTGCGAAGTTTTGCGTGTCGTGCGGGTTCAATTTTGCAAAGGACGAAGAAGATGAAGTGGCGCGCAACATGGAAGCGGCGCGTCAGCGCACTCAGCTCGTGAGAGAGCGCGAGATGCAGCAGAGAAGCCACGCGTCGATGATCGCCAGCCAAGCTGCGCACTCGATGCAGCCTGGTCAGCAGAACTCCAACTACTACTCCCACTCCTCGGTCTAGAGGTGACTAACTGTGTGAAAACATGGCTCAGCGATTGTTCAAGATCCTCTATTCTGTGTCGGCTTGTTGTGTGTGGCAGATTCCTCTCCTGTCAACAAACTGGCACCATGCTATTCTGCGTTTCTGTGGTGATCTTGTTGCTGTTGACGCTCTTGCTGATCGTCAGGTCCATCCTGTTGTGCGTCGTGCTCCTCCTGTTGCTGCTGGACGTCGCGCTCCAGCTGGGTCATGTAGATCTTGTAGTTGATGTCGTACTCCGTGTCGACTGCAGATTCCTCGTCCGCGTACTCGCACAAATACGGATCGGCCGAGTAGGCGTCAGTGTAGCTCTGATTGTCGCCTGAAGCAAAACTTTGATGCGCCGGAATGACAGCGTTTGATCCGGCGTCGTCCAGGTTGCTTCACCAGTCTTTGTGTTGTAGAAATACGAAGCGCCGACGCTTTCGTCCCAGTGCTCAAGCCATTCGGATTCATCCTGTTGACTCGCAGTCTGCTCCAAGAAGTCGCTCTCGAAATCAGCAGGCTTCTCCCAGCTCGACTCCATCGTATCACTGTTGTAGCAGTACACGTATCCACTTCCGTCGTCAAAGAGCTCCACCCACGGGCTCAGCTCGGCAGCGCCAGCAGCCAGCGTTTCCAGTGTCCGCTTTACGCGAGAACGCCTGAACGCTCGCTGGATCTTCAGCGCCGCGTGCTTTTCGCAACGAAGCTGCTTCATTATTCGGCGACTCAGAAACTGGCGCGCACGGCAATGCACAGGAAGGCGATGCTTGCAGGTGATGTTCAGCCATTTCGCTCGCACGAACTGCTGAATACGCACTGCACTCGCATTCTCCATCGCAATACCCTGGTCGCGACGCTTTCGCGATACTCTCGTGCGCGACCAGTCTGCTTTTCCGACCACGCGCAACTCTCTGGATACAGATTGCGCTCTTCCGCTCAACTGCGAGCTGCTGGCGCAATTTACGAGCGATATGGCCACGATAGTACGACTGGATGACCACAGCAGCATGAAGCTCATCCAGCTGACGCTGCTTCTGAGCGGCGTGGAGCGCTCTCGCGATACGCCGTTGACGATGTGATCGGTAGACTCGCTGAATGTGTCCCGCTGCAGCGTTTTCAATGATGCTGCGCAAGTGCAGCAGCGTCCGACATTGTCGGAACCTCCTGGAATGCTTTTGGATCAAGATGGCAGCGCGTTCGCGAATGCCGAACTCCTCCATGCTGATCGGCGCATGCTGCAGCAATGTTGGAGAGATGTTATCGTCGTCCCCCTTCTTGAGTCGATGGAACATCGCGGTGCACGAGTGGCAAAAGCGTTTGCTGCTGCCACACGCGTCGCAGTGCTTCCGAATCGCTTTGTGCTCGCAATAGTGGCAAATCCCAAACGTTCGAGCCAGCTTGTTCTGCCACTCTCGGTACGCACGCTGAGCAAATACCACCTGGGTCTTGATCCGACGATACGTCGCCTCTTCCAGCGTCTCGAATGCTGAAACAGTTGGGAGATCTCTCTGGCAGCACTCCCAGCACTGCGTACACAGCTCCATTTCGAACGAAAAGCTGTAGAGAGCAGCGAGTTTGTCGCCGCAGTCGCCACACGCCCCCAGTTTCTTCAGCTCAAGGCGTCGACGCCACTCGCGTCGCGCATTCCGACTTTGGTACATGCACTGCAGCATGGTCGCCGCCTTTTCTCGCCGAGCTTGCGTTCGAACGACAATGTACAGCTGTCGCGCGTGGTGGCGGCGGTAGTTGGCTTGGATACGACGCGCGCTGCTTTCGCGTCTCCATTGCACAACGGCACGCTGGAGCTGCTGAAGAAACCGGTGCGATCGCCACACCAGCTGGACCCTCCTTGCCGCTGACACCTGGCGCTGGAGCTGCTTCATGATCTGACAGTGTCGGCGTCCCAGATTGCCGCGCACCATGCGCTGAATGGCTCGAGCAGCTCGCTCCCAGCGCTCTGTTTGCATCAGCTGCCCCAGACGGTGGAAGTAGAACCACCGCTTGACACATCGCTGGATGCGCGTCGCCATGGACGTCTCGAGCGCGAATGCCATCGCTGCCCATCCGAGTTTCTTGGCGACGTAGTTCTTGTACGCCATGCGGATCGCAGTCGCTTGCTGCGCTTGGGAAGCGTACTGCGACGCCACGCACCGCAACTTGCGCTCGAGGAAGCGCCAGAAGAGAGTCTGGATCTTGGCAGCGGCGAGGTGTCGGCGCTCATACTCGCTCGTGGCATGTTTTCTGACCGTGAATGCAGATCTCGCGAGCACCCCGCGCCATCGCTTCTGGATCCTGACAGCAGCGCGGGAGCGGATCAGCTGACCTCGTCGACGTTGCGCTGCTTTTCGACCGAGAAACCCTCGCGCAGCTTTCTGGATCAACGTGGAAACCTTGTTTCGAGACCGAAGCTTTATGATCTCCAATGCTAGGCGCCGATCTCGATGCCCACGATAACAAGCCTGGATCCTGCGCGCCTGGAGCCATCTCTTCACCATCAGTCGCCGCTTGTGAACCTCTCGGCGCTTTAGAAAGCTTCGCACGCCACGCTGAATCGTTGTCGCATTTGCATTTTCTAGCTTCGCCCGTTTCCGTCGCTCGAGAACGCATTTCGCCACGCAGAGACGCAGAAATCGCTGTAGCTGGACCGCTGCTCTCATTTCCTTTGCTGCCAAAGCCCGCTTCTTGCCAAGGCGACCACGATACGCACGCTGAAGCTCGGTCGCCGCTGCCTCACGCTCTAAACTCTGCTGATCGGCTGTGAACTGCGACCACCGTGGCCAGTAATGCTGAAGAAAACGGAGCAGCATGAGGCGCCGCACCAGCTGCAGCGTGCGCTTGCGGATCCATTTCTTCCTGTGGAAGTTGAGACGCCGTTGCAGGATCGTCTCCATCTTTTTGACGTCAAAGGCATCGCCAGTCTGCCGATTGGCAGATATCCTTCTGGTTTGAGGCTGCGAGTTCCCATTCGTCGCTGTCTTCGAAGGCGGCGGCGCTGCAACTCGCTCGAGCACGCGATATCGGATCCCACTCGCCTCGGCGCCGTAGAGCTGGAAGCACTTTGTCAGCGCTTGGTGCGGGTGTCCGCTGCTCTCCAAGTCAAAGAAGTTTTGCGCCGCGGCATTTTTCAGATCCCACGTCGCGCCAAAGAAGCAGTGGCCGGTCTTGGTGTTCTCCAGCAGGTGCACGCCCGCGTTGATCTATCGTGCGTCATTGTCGTCGTTGGCATCGTCGTTCTCCTGACTCGAGTCGTGGTCCGAGCCCCAGGGGGAGGTCGAGATCACGCTGGTCCACTGATTCGAGTTCTTGGCTGGGAGTTTGCGCTTCTTCCGCTGAACACCTCGCTCTCCTCGCGCGCCTTGCGAGTTGGTGGCTCCATATGTCCGTCGGGGTTCTCCAGTTGCTCCAGTGCACTGTTCGTCTCATCGGGAATGCGAGGAGCTCAGTCACGTACAACGATGCGAAGCCATCAGCATTTGTACGTGGATGCAGCGGTGCTTCTTCGTGCCTAAATTGGCTGGCAAGTGCGGCGACTCGTCATCGAAAAACTGCTAAATGAGCGGAAAAGAAGCGTTCCCCAGTCAGCTTTTGCCCATGGAGATCAGGAGCCAACACCACCATCCACAAGCAGTTCCAACAGCGAGTCTAAACCTCTTTGTGTGAGTGTGTGTCTAATATCTTCTTGTTTGTAGTCTTGTTGTCTTTACGCTGCTGTGCTCTGCAAAACCCGTTTTCGTCGCCGTCGCTTATTCCTCGGCGTCCTCGGCTGGCGGGTCGTTCAGGATGCTGTAGTATTCGGGGTTGGCGTCCACGCAGTCCCGGAGCGCCAGCGTCGGCGCGCCGCAGTGCTCGATGAAGTCCGAGCCGTTCTTCTTGCAGCGATCGAGACACGCCTCCCAAGCCGAGAACTCCTTGCCGCACGGTCCAGCCTTCATGAACTTGCAGAAGCCACACTCGGGCTTCTGGTCGCCAGCAGTGCACGCCCCGGTCTCTGGATCGTACGCCGACGAGATGCACACGGTGCCCTTGAGCTCGAGTGGCATCTGGGTCGCAACATCTTCGGTAGTGCTTTCGGTGGCAGCCGCGGCGCGCACGATCTTGGCTTCGGACGCTGGGAACGGGTTGTAGAGTGGGAAGTACTTGGACTCGAACGCTGGCAGCTCGCCCGTCCACTCCGCAGCACCTTCTTCTGCAGACGGCTCGTCCAGCAAGAAGCGCAGCTTGTCGCTCGCGCGGAGACGCTCGAGGAGCACGTTCGAGTACCCAGCGTTGAGTCCGTTCGAGCCCTCCGCGGACGACAGCGTGATGTGCGCGTGCTCGGCGCCGCTGTCGTACTCCAGCGGATCGCCTCCGGAGGTGGTCACAGCCACAAGCACCTATAGATCAGCAAGCGCCACGTACAAATCAGTTCTCGTAATACTCTACTCGCATGGCATGGATATCTCTTTTAACCACACACACGCACCGCTTGGGTGGTCTGGTCCTCCGCGTATCCCTTGACCTGAAGCTGCGCGTCAGCACCGAGGATCGGCGCGAACGCCTCCTTCTCCTTCTCACTCGGGTTGTACTTGAGCACGAGGAAGAGCGTTCCGTCCGCCGCGGTCTCGAACTTGGCCGGGTAGCGCTGCTTGAGCTGCTGCGCCGAGTCCTTCTCGAGGAACACGCCGACGAACTCCACCGGCTGCTGTGGGGCGACTGGCGCGGTCTCGGGGACCTCTTCAAGACGCGCGCTTCCAGTGCTCGCGTAGAGCACGGCGGGCGCGGTCGCGAGCGCGGCGTTGGCGCGCAGGAAGCGTCGGATCGAGTGCTGGAAGCCTGCCATTCTGCGTCTTCTTCGAGCTGTTGATGTGCGACTGATGCTGATGCTGCAGTTGAGTGGACGCTTCTGGAACCAATAAATGCGAGTCGCGGTAGTCAAGAGGTAGTCAAACCAACAAGTAAAGCCTACCAGGTACAAAACACTATTCCGCTGATCAAAACTGCAGAGTGTGTGTATGATTGCGTATGTGCTGCCGATTTTTGTGCGATCTGAAGCACCATCACTCACACCTTTGCACACTCGCTCCGACTTCCACGCTAAAGTAGGCCAGCTCTGCTTGCAAACAAGCCATTTGCATCCGAGTTTAAGGTGAGCTCAGGACACTGAGAAACCAATGTCACTCTCCCTCTTCTGATTCCTCTGATTCTCACCTGTCGCTTTTCTCGCTCACGAAGTGGTCGTACCCACTTCAAGATTGCGTCAAAGAGAAAAGAGAACAACATGCAGACGAAGAGAAGCTTCGGAGGAGGGAGCGCGCGGTGCGCATTGAACAACACGAGGCAGCACAAGACTAGCGACGCGCTGCAGCAGAGAAGCGAGAAGCTAGAAGCTACGAGATGCACACGACCATGATGAGCGCGATCGTGCAGGAGCAGGAGGAGACGCGGCTCCACCAGACCCACCTCCAACCGCACGACGACCAGAATGAGAGCGCCGCGTGCAGAGCTACGACGACGACGATGAGCAGTAGCAGCAGCGATGGCACGAGCAACTCGTTCCCGCAGCGGATGTGGCGCTTTGTGCGCGAGAGCGTGCTGCTCACGCGGCCGCGCCGCAAAGTGCGCTCGGCGTCGTACTCTCCCGAGACAGAGGCGCGCGAAGAGCGACCGAGACAGAGCAAGAAGCGCGCGAAAAGTTGCGGATACGAAAGCGACGGACGACGAGCAGCTGGGGAGGCAGAGAAAGAGAACCGCACTGCGTACGTGATGGCGAACGCGTGGCGCAAAAGCAAGATGCTGCAGGAGCTGGAGGCGTCGACAGAGCGCGGACGAACGTGCTGCATGCCGACGACAGCAGTGCTGAGGGACAAGCAGTCGCGCGGTCCGCAGATCTCCCACGCTTCCGAACGACTTGGACTTCACAGACTCCGCACAACAGCGCAGGCGAAGTGTCGCAATTGCGGCCAGTTGTTCTTCATTTCGTCGACAGCAGCAGTGGAGCCGCAGCAAGGCGCTCCAGCGTTTTGTTCGCTCGACTGCAAGAGCACGTTCCAGTATCTGCGGACCATGCAGAGCATTGTGAACGAGCGCATTGACGAAGAAGAACATGGCAACTACGACGACGAGGAAGAGACGGCGACTCTGTAGCAGCACACGAAGTAGATTACAAGGCAAATGTAGGAAGAGAAGCGATGCTATTTATTTATTTGATGAAGAAGTTGGTACAAAGCAAGACAAGGAGTTGGCAGAAACAGCGAGAGATAACGAAATGAAGAAAAATAGTGCAAGGCACTAAAGACTCCATCCCCAAACTAATGCGTGGACTGGAAGTGCAGCTGGTCGTCCTGGAGCGACACGATCGTCGGCTTGTGCACGCGCAGCTCGCGGTGCTTGCGCTCGTCCAGCTCGTCGCACGTGGTGAAGTGGTGCGCGATCGAGATGAGCTCCGCGTCAAAGCTCTGGCAGATGATGCGCGCCGAGACGTTGCCGCCGATGCCCGCGAGCGCACGCCCCTTGAGCGCTCCCATGACGAACACGTCTTCGTCCGCGAGCACTTCGGCGCCAGAGTTCACGTTGCCCAGGATCACGAGCGATCGGTTCTGCGCAAAGATCTGCTGGCCAGAGCGCACGGACGACGTCACGACCATCGGAGCGAGACCGGACGCGGCAGACACTGCGGGTGGTGGTGTTGCTGTGGCTTCCTCTGTGCTGATGCTGCTTGAGGTGGCAGCCTGGTGCTGTTGTGACTGAGTGGCTTCGGTTGTTGACACTGCTGTTGTGCTTGATGCTTCCGCAGTTGTTTCTTCGAAGGACTGCTCCGCTGCTGCTTGCGAAGGCGATGACGGCTGGTGCGACACATGCAGCCGAGTGCTGATGAAGTACGGCAGGTTCATCGCGGCGGCGAGCTGCTTGACGTCTTCGCTGGCGTTCGTGATGCCCACCGGCACGAAGCCCACATTCTAAAGATCACACAAACCAGTACATGAGCCGCACATCACGCTGTCCACTAAACGTGTAAGCAGATCCATAAATCCATACCTGGAGCTGCTCGATCTCAGCGCGGAGCTCGTGCTTCTTAATGGGCTGAGCATGCGGGGAGCCTAGACGAACAGACAACAGATAGCACACGAGCGACAATGAGACACATGGGAAAGCTTCAGCAACCCAAACGCGCTCGTACACACTACGAGCTCAAGACAAGACGCACCGTCGCTGGACACCTGCTGCAGATCCAGCACAATGGGCGTCTTGCGCGCGCGCGTCTGGAAGTTGACGTGCGCCTCGCCAAGCTTGCGCGCCGCGGTCCGCGAGAGCGTGAGCGTGGGCAGCAGGTACGAGCGGCCGTCGAGCTCCAGCGGCTTCTTGGCGGCGGCCGAGGACGCGCGACTGGCGCCCGAGACCCCGCGGCCGCTCGCGGGGGCTTCCTGGCGCAGCGCCTGCTGCGAGAACGCGCGGGCGGTCGACAGCGCGCGCTTCATTCGTCCGTCGTCTCGCTCTGTTTGGTGCACTTGTGAGAATAATGGTGGCGTCAAAACAAGGGAAGACTTGCTTGTCGTGTGCTGCAAGCTTGAGAGCTGTTTATTCTCTTCAAAGTGCGCTTACTAAATACGGATTGGGGAGACATGAGCACTTATTGAAACTAGATCAGTTTGCACTTGCTGCGAGTTACAGTGAAGATCCTTCAAACTGCGAATTTTCCATAAGTTCGCAGTGAGAAAGCAGCACATTTGATGCAAAAAGTGCGACACGCACTTAAATCATTTGCTTCTCTTTTGGATTTGAAAACTGAGGTAAACGGTTATTGTGATCACACGAGCACTCAACATGACGACCAACTTTCTGCTGAACAGCCGCTCGCTTTACGCCTCTTCGGGGATCGTGCTGGGCGTCGACGACCGCGGCGCATCGGGCACCATGGTGGTCGACTGGCGCCGCCACACGCTGCCGTAGCTCGTGCCAAAGTCGCGCGAGTCCATGCTGCGGATCGACCGCGTGGTCCGGTTGCGGTTGCGCAGCGCCGGCTCCCGGTACAGATCGCTCTCGCGCTCGTACTTGTCCGCGTGCTCCACCTCGCGCTTGGCCGCGAGCATCAGCAGCGCGCTCGTCTCGTTCAGGAGCGACGCCTTTTCGGGCTTGAGGTGGAATTTGGGCGAGGCGATCGGCGGCGGCATGGCATCGTCGCCATCCGCGTCGCCGTTGCTTTGGGTGTCCTGCTGTTGCGGCGGCTCGGGCTCACCTGTGGATCCGCCTTCCTCCACTGACGCTACTGTTGCGGCCTCCACTGCTGCTGCCTGAACTGCCTCGGTCTCTTCCTCTTCTTCTTTCACTGCTATAGCGATCGCGACAGCGTCCGCCAGACTCTCGATGGCTGGCAGTGGCGCCGACGCCGACTCCAGCTTCTTCACCCCGCCGCCGTTGTGGTGCGCGTGGTTGCACTGGCGGTCCTCGAGCTTGTAGTAGTGACCCCGCGTCGTCTGCACGAACGCGCGCTCCTTGTCGCGGATGTACCACCAGAGACAGAGGATGTACGTGATCATGAGCAGCGCGAGGATGCACGTGCTCTGCAGCTTGGTGCCGCGCACGATGAAGAAGCCGCTCATGGCTCCCTGGTAGATCAGCAGACTGAAGATCGTCGCGTGCGTGGCCGTGCGCGCGATGCTGCCGCGACCTTTGATGCGCGGACGCACATGCAGCAACGAGTACTTGTCGATCGCGTGCTGCATGCCAAAATAGAGCATCCCGATCGGCAAGATCAGCGGCACGACCGTGCTAAACGTGAGCACGATCGTGATCATACTGATCTGGATCGCCATCTGTGTGCCCGTGAAGAACGGCCACGCCTCGACCGACTCGACGTGCTCGCGGGGCGTCACGGCGCGCGGCTTCTCCCAGCTGAACTTGGCGTACTCGCTCACGCGCAGCAGGTTCACGGCCGTGCCCAGGAAGCACCGCTGCAGCACGTAGTAGACGTAAAAGATCCCCGAGTTGTGCAGGAAGAGCGTACCTAAGATGTCGAGCACTTCGCCGTCGCGGTTCAGGTACAGGAGCACGGCGTCGATGGACACGAACGCCAGGCTCGGCACGAAGATCGTGTTGAAGATCAGGTACACGGACGCCGTGCGCAGGATCATGCGCTCCTTGGCCGAGTCGGTCGCGATCGGCTGGATGCGGCCGGCGATCTGCAGCACGTTCAGCAGCACCGCGTTGATCACCACGAGGATCAGCGTCGGGATGTACGACACCATCATCTTGGCCATCTGCGGCGAGTACTTCTCCACGAGGTCGCTCACGCTCGCGACGAAGTCCGAGACCGAGCTCGCGGCGTTCGTGTACGACTGCGTATTGGAGATCGCAGACGTCACGGCGATCGGCGACGTGAACACAAAGAGCATGACCAAGATCGCCAGGTTCACGAGCAGCACGACGATCGTGCGCTTGACAAACGGGAACGAGACGCTGTTCCAGTCCACGTCATCGGGCTCCGGCGCAGTCGACATGTGCCACCGCGTGACGCCGAGCTCGCGCACGTAGCGCACCATGCGCGGCAGCGCGTCCTCGGGGAAGCGCGCGAGGATCGACATGATCGACTGGTTGCGCACGCGGCGCACAAAGCGCGCGCGCAGACGCGGGTTCTTGAAGATGATGAACGCGCGTCCAGCGCCGTTGTTCTGGCGCAGCAGTCGCTGGAGACACTCCTCTTCGGCGTCGCGCAGCTGCTTGATCTTGGTCTGGATGTCGTGCTCTTCCTGCGGGAACTGCTTCGGGTTGCACTCGAAGATGCGGTGCAGGTAGGGAAACTTCATGCTCCCAGGGAACAGCCAGAGCGACCACGAGATCGGCTCGTTGCGCGTTTTCTTCTCAAAGAGGATCTTGGCGCGCTGGAGTTTGTCCTCCTGGTTGCGCCGCGCCTTCTGGTACTTGTGGTACTCGGCCATGTTGAGCACGACCGACACGTCTTCGACGTAGCCGGGGAACACTTCGTGCATGATGTAGAGGAAGCGCTCTTCGCGCAGCGTCTTGGGCAGCCCGCGGTTGATGAACAGTGAGCGCAGACTCAGCTCGGACGGCTGCATGCCGATCAGATGCGTCCGATCCTTCGCTTTGCTCTGCTTCTTCTTTCGCTGTTGCTGCTGCTTCTTGTTCGTTGAGGGCGATTTCTGCAGCAATGCGTCGCTTTCGCCTGGTTCGCCACCATTTTCAACGTCGTTGCCGTTCTCATGCTCGCACTCGGCAGACGCGGGCTCGGCACGCGACGACGAACCGCTCGGGATGCTGGACAGCTGGCTGAGCTTCTGGAAGAGCACCATGAACGCGATCGTAAAGAGGTAGCACGTCGCGACGGGGATCCATAAATATGGCGACTGGTTCGGGATCGAGCGGATCGTCGCGTGCGTGAACGACCACCACTTGTCCTCGGCGCCGGGCACCACTGGCGGTGGCATCGGCGATGGTGACGATGCATTACCGTCGAGAGCAAGCGACGGCATCGGTGTTGCGATGGATCGGAGAAGTACCGCCGCTGCAGTCGCTGTTGCCGTCGGGAGCGTTGGCATGGAGGACGGCATGGCGGTGGGCAATGCGTCCGGGTCCGCGACGCTGTCCATCGCGGCGTTGTCCATGCCGATGCTCAGATACAGCGGCAGCAGCACGATGAACGCGTAGATGCTGAGCGCCGCGAGCATCTTGCAGATGTAGAGCTCGTAGAGCAGGTAGAACGTGCCTTCGGGTCCGAGTTGGAGCTCGACGTCCGTGTCCCGGATGGGCGTGCGCCAGAGCAGGTCGACCCACTTCTTGAGCGTGAACGCCATGTCGCGGTGCGCCGAGAGGAGCGTGGACGTGCGGAAGCGGAAGAGCGAGAAGCGCGAGCTCTTGGCGTAGAGCTGGAAGATCACGAACGCCACGAGGAACATGACGGCGTTGAGACCGAGCACGTAGCCGAGCCCCTGCCAGCCCATGGCGGCCTCCTTGGCCACCGTGGCGTTGTAGTCGACGCGCCAGATGCTGATGGGCTTGCGGCTCGCGCTCGGCAGCGGCGTGAAGGCGCTGGCGTTCGCCATCTCCATCGTCGCGGGTCGCTGTCTATCTGTTGTGTGCGGCTTGGTGGCGCTCGTCTGCTTTCTCTGCCGCCTCTTGAATCGAGAAACGTGGAGTGACTGACTGATTCACAAAAGCAGGAATCGAAGGGAAAGGAAAAAACTGGTGCGCGGAAAACACGCAGAGCAACAAAAGGCGACCGAAATATGCCATCGACTAGTTTTCAGAGGACTCATTTTTGCGAGGGTTGATAGAGAATAGAGATGTAAAAGTGTGTGATGGGTTCGGTGGAGGTATGAAAGTGACAGATGTATTGATACAGAAAGGATTAGTGATGAGAGGGAGTCGCTGTACCCATAGTTTGATTGGCTGGTGCAGCTGATTCTGATCCTAACTGTTTGCGAGAGAGAGAGAGAGATCAGCTGTGCACTCTGCAGAGGAGTGGCGCAATCTGCAGCAAGAGAGTGAGATAGCTCTATCTATGCGCCATCACTGCTGCTCGTAGTGCTGGATAACGATGGTGCTGTTCTGCCGTTCACGTGTGCAGTGCACTCTGGAGGGCGAGGCGTGTGAGGTGACTGACAGCACAGAGTGCTTTGTGTGAAGCAGAAGACGAGACGAGCACGTCAATAATGCGATGGATGTGGAGGCATGGAAAGCGATCCTCTTTACGATGCGAAGAGCTCCGTGGTGCTGCTGCGGGTGTCGAGAGAGCCGCATCTCACTCAGTTTGCTGAAAGGGAACGCGCGTTTACGTTTCTCGAGTGAATGCTCATGGTAAAGAGAGAGAGTGGCTACATGCGACAGAGCTCGCATTGAATCCATAATTGAGTGCTGCCTTAGTGTCTGCCTATGTGGCTGAGTGTGCAGAATCTGTCAGTGAATGTCACGTGCGGATCAAGTGAATCCCAGACATGCAGCAGAGCTCTCCTAATAAGCAAGAGCTGCCTGTTCCAGCGTCTGCTGTTGGCACAATGCCCAGAGCAAAGCAAGGGTGAAAGGAAAAACACGTCCAGAATTGGCGCAAGTCCAGCATGATGTGACAGAGCCGATCGCCGACTTCAATGCAACTCCTGATTTGCTCATGCGCCTCAGACGGACACCAAAGAGTATTATCGACGCTTACAAAGCAATGTTGACAATGGGAAGCCCCCACCAGATCGCAGTCTCTGCTTCGTATACCTCTCCGCTCTCCTTCTTCCTCACATGTTGTTTCCGGTCGTTTTTGTTGTCGTTTTTGGATGCTGTATCCTGTGCTCTGACTGCACCTGCCTCGTCGAGTCGTTCTTTCTATCGCCTCCGCTCATTCCTTCTCCAAGTCACTCAGTCAGCTAGCCACCTTCTTACAGCACCTTCTTGTTCATGGCGCGCGCCGTCTGGTGGATGAGCTGGTCGATGATGCCGATGACCGTGAACACGCCACCGATGATCGCACACGCCGACGTCATGAAGTGGTAGAACGGCACGACGGCTTCCGTGATGCGCACCGACATGGGCGACAGGTCGTAGCGGAACATGATCGACGGCAGGTCGTCCGTCTCCAGGTACTCGTTGCTGTGCGCCGTGTACTTGTACACGTTCACCGGGTCGCCGCTCTTCTGCACGTACGAGTTCGTCACGACCTTGATGTAGTGCACATACGTGTGGTTCTTGTTGAACGCCGTGAACTCCTCGCCCTCGAGACGGTGCGTGTACAGCTGCAGCTGCGCGCTCTGCGGGATGAGCGAGATCTCCCGCGGGCTCAGGTGCTCGCCGAACCAGAGCTCGTTCACAGTGTGCGACGCGTTCACGAGCGAGTGGTCCATCGAGTACGCCGGGTTCGACAGGTGCACGTGGAAGTTGCCCGGCACGCGCTTCACGTACAGGTGACCGAACAGGCGGCAGCCCTCCGGTCCCGTGGCGCGCGCGATCGCGATGCCTTTGGCTTGCGCCTCCTGCTTGTCGTGCTCGTGCAGCTTCTTCTTGCGCTCTTCCACCGCGTCGGTCTCGCCGGAAAACAACTGCTTGAACTTGTCAATGAACGCCTCGACGGTGCGGTCGCCAAAGTACATCTCCACGGGGCTGATGTCGCCGTCCTTGTAGAAAAGGATCGTCGGGTACGCGCGGATGAACTGCTTCATGCACAGGTTCGGGTGGGCTTGGCAGTCGACGGACGCCACGCGCATGCGCTGGCCATAGTGCAGCGTCGGCAGCGTCTTCGCCACGCGCGTCCACACGGGCTCGAGCCGCTTGCACCAGATGCACCACGGCGCGTAGTAGTCCACCGCCACGTAGTGGTGCTCTTTCAGGAACGGCTCAAACGTGTTCTCGTCGAGGATCGTGACGACAGCGTCCGACTCCGGGAGCTCACCGTAGTCGGCGTCGTTCGCGTACTGCGGCTGGAGCTGCTGCTCGTTCGC
Source organism: Globisporangium recalcitrans (assembly GCA_023333815.1). NCBI lineage: Eukaryota > Oomycota > Peronosporomycetes > Pythiales > Pythiaceae > Globisporangium > Globisporangium recalcitrans. Next base: position 17,504 of record JAASFO010000189.1, read on the forward strand.
GAGCCCGACGTGGCGACCCTTGTGGTCGATGCGGATCTTGTAGATGTTGCTGGTCATGTTGTGCTTGCGCGTGCCCGTCATGTCCGAGACGTCGACACTCGCGAACTCGCAGGGGAGGTCCGGCACCGTGATGTTGAAATTGATGCGCATGGTCTGGTCCAGCCCTTCGTCCATCACGATGTCGTACTTGTAGTCCACCGTGAGGTAGCTGTTGAACTCCAGGATGAACAGGATGAACATGATGAAGCAGCCGGCGATCGACAGGCTCACGCCCGGGAGCGTGCTCACTGTCAGGTCCTACTCATACACACACACAAACAAGCACAACAACCAAGTCAACAACGCGTCCCGTGCCGTCAGAATCTTCTAGAACGCCAACCAAATAAATGCTCGCAGAAGAGGTTCGCTTCAAGGTCCCCTACAGACACACATAGCGGACCACACAGACGCACCTCGGGGATCTTCTTGTAGAAGTCCCATTTCTTGAGCACGTCCATCGCACCCATGGCTCCTGCTGCTCGTGGGAGAAAGCGCTGCTGCGTTTGCTCTGGCGTTGGCGCGATCTGGGCGAAAGAGCTTTTGAGCTTTTGCGCTTTTGGCTCGCGACGTGGCACTCACTCAGTCGCACAAGGAAAACGGCTAGCAACTCTCCCCTTTCAAATCCCTCCTCAAGGCGATCGATAGGTTTCGAGAGGGATCGAGAAAGACAAATCCCTCTCATAAGCGATGAGCAGAGTAACCGATCAAAATTCGGCTTTGACAGGGTGAAGGGAGTTGCAAATGAGTCAATTTGAAACGTGCCTTTTCAGCTGGTTTCAAACTGCGATGATTGCCATGAATGACACGCGTGATTAGCGAAAAAGTGGACCCATCAAACAATGGGTACACTTTGTGGGCAGCGCTTTCGAGTATTTCGGGAGCTGCACCACTACCTCTAAATAAGGGCACAGACTCCAGACATAAGTTTAGCAGCAAGGTGTGAAGGTGAGCCCTGCGCTCTGGTCGGCCACGACTGACGCCGAGCTTTGATTGACAACAGACCTTCCAGTCACGTCGGTCAGCGTAGCACAGTTGAAAGAAAAAGCTCACTCTTCTGCTCTCTCTCTCTCTCTCTCATGCCAACTACAAGTAGCGCCACCGAGTCAAGTCGCACGAATGTCCGGCAGTGGAGTCGGACGATGTCTGGCGTCCAGCTGCTCCCGCTCGTGATCGACCTCGGACTCGTCTTCTTCCTCTTCGCGCTCGACATGCGGGACCTCTACTACAAAGTCGCGCGGATCGGACCGCTCGACACGTTCTCGTTCTACGCGATCTCTGCGCGTGCCATGGACCCGAGCGTGCTCGTGCCTGCTCCTGCGTTCACTTACCCGAAGAACTCGACTCTGTGGACAAACGCCAGCGCTGAAGCTCAGACAGATGCGGTGAGCACTGCAGCAGCTCCTCGTCAGTCGGGCTGGCTCCCGCTGATCTCGAAGTGCGAGAAAGCGCACACAGCTGGAGCCTCCCTGTTCTTCGTCGGTGTCTTGGGTTCAAACTGCAGCATTGGACCCCCAGGGCATACGACTACTGTGCCCGAACTTTACATGAGCGGGAGCGTACGACCCGACTCGATGGCGTGGGCAGCGTGCAAGCTGCTCTACGAACACAGAAAGCCGCCGGTTTGCTCCGCGAACATCGTCACTGGGTTTCTGCATCGATACGGATTCGAAGATCGCGAGGTCACAAGAGACATGCTTGCGCGTCCACACACTGCTGCCGAAATGGAGCTCCTAGCACTGCTGCTGGTCATCAGCAAGAGCTACCCACTCTACCAGACGACGTGCATCGAGGGCTTTGCGTGCACTGGTCCTGGGTTGTACCACACGGATCTCTTTGGCTGTGGGAGTCCAAGCGTGCTCGAGAGCGCGGTTGTCGGGGTCCACGCCACGAGCTTCGCGTACTTGCACCGCGACAAAGCGTGGCTGACTGCAGACACGATCAACGTCATGGGACTCAAGTACACCATGCGGCAGAACTGCATCAGCGAGTTCACAGCCACGATCGACGCGGCCGCGGGGACACTACTTCTCGTCCTCGGGCTTTCTCTACATCATGGTCATCGTGGTGGACGTGATCCTCGTGCTCGTGCACCTCTGGAGCGCGCTGGAGATCGCGCGTCTCGTGCTCATCCCGCTGGTGCAGACCCACTTGCGCGCGAAGCACGGTGACGGCTGCGACGACCTCGCGCAGGACTACCAGACTGTGTTCACGTGCTCGCTCTACCGCAGTCGCCCCATTGTGATCATGACGCTCGTCACGCAGCTGCTGTCGTGGATTATCATCCTGCCCAACTCGATCATCTGGACGTGGAGCACGAGCTCCAAGACTGCCAAGATGCAGGCGTACCTGTCCAGTCTGCGGCTCTGGGTGCTCATCCTGGTGGTCGTGAACGAAGTCTGGGATGTGATCGTGGTCCTCCACGAGCCATTCGCGTACGCTGTCACGAAAGGCACGTACGCGAGCAGCCTAGAGATCATCACGATCAGCGCGATCGTGTCGTACTCGCAGCGCAAAGTGCTCTTCGCTGTCACAGACACCAAGTACACCATGGAGAAGCAGCGCAACAAGGACTTCACGTCCTACAGCAAGAAAGTCGCATTCACGAACGCGTTCAACGAGCAGATCGACAACTACCTGAGCACGCTCGCTGAAGTGTTGAGAGTCGTCTACGAACCGCTGCTGTCGATCATCCTCTGGAGTCTGCTCTGTGTCGTAGGGGTGCTGTTGCTGCGGTTCGTGACGTACAAGCTGTATGCTGCAGCGCTGCGTCGGTGGAATCGCCGGCGTCAGGTGGTCAGCTCGAAGAGCGGTGGTGGCAGGGGTGCCACAACAATATCGGTTGCGAGTGTGATCCGCCAGGGAGGAAACGACCACCACCCAACCTCAGAGCTGCTCGGTCCTGTCCCCGTCAAGTCGTCAGAGCCCACTCTAACTGAGTCCACGACAGAGTCGTACAAGCGCATACAGCAAGTGATCCCCGCGCAGTCGAACGCATTCCACATCTCGCAGATGCGACAGCAGCTGAAAGAGGGCGAAGCCGTGTTCCAGCCTCTGAAGGGAGTCCTGCAAGGCAAATCCAAGGGCACGTAAAGATAAAGCGTCCACTTGAGGAGGACACTTGAAGCACAGTAAGCTGAGACAGGACAAACAAGTGACCACCATTCGTTTTTCTTCTTCTCCTTCTTCTTCTTCTTCTTCTCCTCCTTACAAAACTATTGTTGTTAGCCAAATTCAACATGCAGATCCAAACCTGAACACCACCACGAAGCTGCACGCCGCGTTACGAGACGAAGCCCAGGTCCATGGCGGCCTTGTCGGCTTGGCTGCAGATGTCCGCGTCGCCGCACAGGTTGCGCACGCTCGTGAGCTTCTCCGGGTCCTTGAGCTTGATCGCGAGCAGCAGCGCGTCCTGGTACATCTCCAAGTGGATCAGCGTCTCGAACTTCTCGTCCACCGCGGTGATGCGCGCAGTGTACGCCTCGGCCTGCTGCTTCTCGCCCTCCGCCAAGCACGCGACGGCGAACGCCTTGAAGCCGCACGGCGGGTTCTTCTTCTCCATCGAGAACTTCTGCAGCGCGTCCCACTGCTGCGTCTCGGCGAGCGCCTTGATCTTCACGCGGTAGAAGCGCTTCTCGGGGACTTTGAACTTTTTCGAGAACGCGGCCGCGAGGTTCAGCAGCTTTGGCTCGTACTTGGAGTCGCGGATCATCATCTTCATCGTGTCCGAGATCGAGAGACCGACAAACTGGCGCTTGCGGATGTTCTCGGGCTTCTCCTCGAGCTTCTTCTGCTCCTGGAGCAGATCCGCCTGCTCCTCCGTGAGCTTCGCGGAGATCGGCATCTTGGCGTTCGTGAACTTGGTCATCGCTTCCTTGAGCGCGTTCAGCTTCTCGTCCAGGTCCGTCGTCTTGAGAGACAGCAGCATGTCGTTCTCGGCGCTCTGCGTATCGTTCCAGAGCACCGGCAGTCGAGAGCTCTTGCTGGCCTTGTAGTAGAGCAGCATCAGGTTGATCGCCTCAGCGTACATGGTCTCGCGGTTGAGCACGTAGCGGAACTCGTCCATCGACGGCAGCGTGCGCTCCAGATGGAAGAGCGTCATGTACACCAGATCGGCGTTGTTCGACTCGAGCGATTTGCGCAGCGCGAGCTCAAACTCGCCCATGGACAGCAGCAGCGGCACTTGGTCGGTCGCATTCTCTTCCAGATCCAGGAACATCGTCGCGAGGCGGCGGCGGTTCACGCGCTCGGCGCAGCTCGCAATGTCCGCGTACGACACGAGCGTCGCGTTCTTGAGCTTCTTGCGGATGAGCGCGACGAGCTCTTCGTCCGAGACGTTCGACGACGTCGCGGCCTTGACTTTCTCGCACGCCCAGTGCACGAGCACGCGATCTGTCGTGATCTTCATGTACTCGCAGATCTTGAGCGCGAGGAAGTGGTGGCGCATCGCAACGAGGCGGCTGACCACGACCTCGGGACTCAGGCGATCAAATTGGCCGACAGTCAGCGGGAACCCGACGTTCTGTTCCCGTAGCGCGTTCAGCACGCGGATCTTGCGGCACATGTCGACGAAAAGCTCGGCGTCCAGCGGGTTCGCGCTCTCGATCGCGCCGGCCGCAGACGAGTCCATGGCCGAGTCGACAAACACTTTTCCGTACGCTGCGGCGCGCAGGAGCGTGGTCTGCGACGTGTACTCAAACTCACTCCCGGCAGCTTCGATGCAGTCCTTGATCGCCTCTTCCAGCGAGTTCTGGCTCTGGATGAAGCGGATGTGCTCGTCCGCCTTGGCGTCACCGGCGTCGTAGGCGTCGAGCGCCTGGAAAAGCATCGCGGCCGGGGCTGTCGACCCCACCCCCTTGATGTTCTCCACACACGTGGGCACGCGGATGACGATGTCGTGCGACGACGCGCTGTACACGCGACAGCAGTCGATCTCCTGCGAGAGCACGATGTGCTGGTAGTACGGGAACTTGAGCCACGAGCCGTATGGTCCGACCATGATGAGCCCGCCGTTGGGCCAGTAGAGCAGGATCGAGTCTTCGCCGCACCAGCACATGGACTGCGGACTCGACTTGCTCTGCGTGTCGAACGACAGGATCTTCTTGTCGAGCATCGTGTTCATGACCGTGAGGATGCCGTCCTGCGAGAACACCGCCATGAACATGCCGTTCGGTGCAATGGCGAGCGCGGAGATCGGCGCCTTGATTGACTCCTGGAGCTTCATGTCCGCCACGCCGCTCTCTTTGCTCACGATCACGAGCGACTTGTCCGTCGTGCCGAGGAACACCTCAGGGTAGATGGACTTCAGGAAGCGCGGCTCCAAAATGCCCATGCACGTCGGCGGGTTCGACTCCGAGAGCCCGCAGTCCGGCAGGAGCGACACTTTCGGTCGCACCGAGTCGATGTCGAGCACCTGGATGAGCGCCATCTTCTCCGAGAGCGCGACGAAGCCGCCGCCCCAGGACTCAAACGTCACGATCTTGTCCTTGGACGTGGGCGGCAGGATCGCGAAGCGCGTCTCCACCTCGCCCATGATGCTGAACGACACGCACGTGCCGCTCTCAAACACGCAGAGCAGGCGCAGCTCGTCGGTCCAGCACATGTTGATGAGCGGGTTGGCTTTGCCCTGCGCGTCCTTATCGTCGTACTTGGTCCAGGGAACCTCGCAGAGCTTCTTCCCGCACGCGTTGAAGATGAGCAGCGAGCGCGCGAGTGTGCGGCCGGCGTCGATCTTCACGAGCTTCTTGGGGTCGCGCAGCAGCGCCACGGGACCGCCGAACGGCGCGGCGCACGCGATGAAGTCGCGCAGGTCCTCCACATCGTCCTTCCACTCCATGTCGTACGCCGTCCACTTCTGGTACTGCACCTTGCCGAGCGTGTGCCACTCGCTCTCCATCCTGTCTCTCTCTCTCTCTCTCTGTCGGACTGCTCAAGTGCACGCGCACGCCACTGCTTGTCTTGTTCGTCTAGCACTTGGAGCTTTATTGGGAGAAGAACAGTTGAGGGGGATCGGAAAAGGGAAAAGATGACTCTTTGATGTACAGAACACCAAGTTAGGCATATAAAGTTTCGTATCGAAGTATCGAGATCGAATGTGAGAACACTACTATACGAATTATGAAAGTCTCGCATCAAATAAAAAAAGGCGAAATGTGTCGACCTTCACTCACGTCCCTGCATTCGACATCACCCATTTCATCACTGAAGACTGCTTCTGCGTTTCGCATCAGGCGACAGAGGCGCTTGCTGCGGTTCTTGGTCGTTCTCGTAGTTGTCGTCATACTCGCAGGCGTCAAGCATCGATCACGAGTGGCCGTCCATGCGAACGCTGGCAGGGATGACGCTGTAGAAACCCTCGCGAGTGTGCAGGAATCGATTCTTTTCCATCACGACACTGCCAGTCGAAGAAGACGACGAAGCAGCAGGAGCTACTTGCTGTGGGGATTTCTTCTCATAGAAGCAGTTGACGTTGTAGCGTACCATGAGCACGATCGCAATCAGCAGCATCGACCAGAAGATCACTTCACTGAGCAGCGGCTCGTAGATCAAGCGCATGCGCATGGGCTCATCGACCGCTCGACTGCTGAGCTGCTCATCCTGCTCCTCTCCAAACGCGTTGCTCATCGCGTGAACATCGCGCTCAAAGCTCGAAGTATCCATCACTCGCTGTTTCTCGATGAGATGCTTCTGCTCGACAACCGAAATGAGCTGTCCACACATAAAATATACGACCATGGACACCATCGCCGCCATCTCAGCACTCGAGATGTACGTGAGCTTGGTCCACGCGTACGCTTGCTTTTCATTCAACGACACCAGCGCGTCCCAGGCGTTCTGGAAGACGATCGGCACCAGCGACCACAAGCGAAGCATCGTCAAAGCGACGTGCCACGAGCTGGACCACGACCTCCCCCATGACCAGACGACAGCATTCGGGAGGATCAGCATCCACGCCATCAGCTGCGTCGCGATAGTCAGGACAGCAATTGGCTGGCTGCGGTAGAGCGAGCACGTGAGTAGAGTCTGGTGACTCAATACGCTTTTATCACCTCTAGTGATAGCACTGCGACCATCTTCATCACGGTGAGACCTGCTCGACCGCAAGACAACCGTTCGAGCAACCTCCAGAGCCCCCATTGCGTGAAGGAGCATGAGCGTCAAGTCCAGCACGATCATGAGGTTGAAGAGAAACCCAGAGCAGCTGAGGTTCATGGACGTGGAGTGCACGAGAGCGAGCGACTGGTCTCCGTACGCGACGACATCAAAAGTGCTCACAGCATTCTGGCGAACGGAGAAGTGCATGCCCGGCACGACAGACTCGTCCAGCGTGAACCAAGCCTTGTCTGCGTGCAAGTCGCGGAACGAAAGCGCATAGAGTCCGACGAACGCCGATCGCAGCTCGTTCGGGCTTGGCAGCCAAAGATCTGCGCTTTGAATGGCTTCTTCTTCTCCGGGTTGTACTCAAAGCCCTCGACGCAGACCACTCCCGAGAGCGGCATGCTCGTACTGATCAGGTTCAAGAGCCCCAGGAGCTCCGCTTCAGCAGGCGACATGGGCTCCGCCATCATTCCTCTTGTCACGCGTGGCGCCGGCAGCCGGTATCGTCTCAAGAAATCCGTCACGATGGCAGATCGGCGGGCGATGGTACGAGTAAATGAGACTGCACGCCGCCCACGCCATCGAATCGACTTTGCCACTCACGATGAGGTGACTTGGCGACTCGGAGTCACCACCAACGTCACAGTTCGCATTGAGCGTTTTGAGGAAGCTGGTGCTGCGGAACGCCTGCATGCTCTCGCATTTCTGCAGAAACGAGGTCCAGCCTGTGGCGCGCGCTTCGAGATCTTCTTTGGTTGAGGCGAGTGCCACATTCGGCGTCAGCTTCTCGGGACTGAGCAGCGTCTTCTCGGACGTGGAGAAGGCGAACGAATCGCTGGCGCTGAGCCAACGCACCTTGAACCACAGATCACGCGCGTCCAGCAGCGTCAGGAGCACGAGGAGGCAGAGATCCGCGAGCACTCGAGTCTTCTTTGAAGCCATCTCGCGTCATCAACGAGCCAGCGACTGCTTGGATTACGTGACGAGAGAGAATGTGCGACTCGAAGCCACGAAATCACTCTTTCTGTGGAAGGTCGCAGCTTCTCATCCTGGTCGTCACACTGAAACATCGGCGCATCTTCGACCACTCATAAAGTGGTCGAGAGTTCATGCCTGAGAGACCAAGCAGACAGACGCTGCAAACACAGAACTTCCGTGAAGAAAGTTCCAGTTTGTAAGGTCGACGCGGCCGTTGTGGATACAGAACGCGACCACACGACGCACACCGACACACACCATTGTGAAGTGCTCCAGTCTGACAGACTCCAGTTTGCTTGATTGGGCGACTCCTGTTGAATGCACAGTGCATGTCAGCAGACCATTGTTCATTCCAAACAGAAGATCCTCTTCCTCGATGTAAACGAGCCATTCCAGCAAAGGGGATCCCTTCTCAGCAAAACGATGGAATACATTTACAACACGCCACTCTTCACTGTCGAACCACGACAGTGCTTCGACTTCTTGTGGAGTGCTTGAGGAGTGAAACCACTGGAGGGTGCTGAGCCAACACAAAAACAGACCAAAGAGACAACAGCTGGATGCAGACTGGCACTGAGCGAACTCTCCAACTTGACAAAACCGAACACTGCAACATTCACTTTGCACAGAGTTGACGACGCTTGCGTGCGGTAATCACAAAACCACCTGACTGCTCACCTGTCGCTTTCATGCGCCATGCTCGCAGATCTCATGAGCAGCTACGAGCAACCCTCGCACTTTCGCACGGGCGACTGCTGGGATTTGCTTCACACACAGATTGCAGATTGTGCATGCACTATCCTCACACAAAAGCACAACGACAACACATCTCCAAGCTGCAATCCCCAAATGTATTCTCATTCGCAACCCAGAAATCCGTTCAGCGATGAAGACCATTTTTGTTTCGCTCTTCCTCTGCACGCAAAAATGGGTGGCAGCAGCGATTGGGGGGAAGAGCGCATAGAGAAAGGACAGGCTCGTCAGAACCTCAACAATCTGAGCCGAGTTGAGCAGCGAAGAAACCGTCGTCGCGTGCGCCAGAAACGCTCTCTCTGGACTGGGAGAGAGACAAAGCCTCTGCCAATTCATACCCCTAGCAACCCGCCTTGCTGAGTTTCGATGCTGTCGTTCACGTTGTCCAGTGCAAAGCCTTTACAACTGGATTTGCATTTGATAGTCGTTGTGAAATAAAATAAGGACCTTCCCACTACAAGCACAAACCCATGCACTTTCGATCCAGCACCTCCTCCCCCTCATCCAGCAACCCCAAAACACAGAAAAAAACTGGAACATATGCAGCGGATGGGAAAAAAAAAACAGCAAATATGGAAAGGCGACTGTTTGCGCAGCCTCCCAACTATCAAAATATTAATAGCCGCGCACTTTTCTGCAGAACAATATTTGAAAATAAAAATAGGAGTTGCTGCAACAGCTCTCCTCTTCTCGAAGATGCTGTCTTTTGGCTTTGTGTGCTGAGGAAAGCCGCGTCGCCCTTCTCAAACCCAATGCCAGAAGAAAACGGTTGTTGCAACACCCACTCGATGATAAAATGAACGAATGGATGCTTCAAAGCAGCTAATCCTGCACCAGCAGCCATATTAGAAAAAAGAAGGGAGAGGGACTCTTGGCTGAAGAAAGAAGGCAGGCAGTCGATTCAGCGTGTGTGTTCGTTGGCTGGCTGTTGTCGTGATGCTGAAGCTGCGAAATCCAGTCTCCCGCTAGTCATACTCTCTGACATTACTGGCGCTCGAGAGTTCTCGCATCGCTCTGTCTGAAGTACACCTGTGCAGACCAGAATCAATTCGATTCGTGCGATGATGATTTCTTGCTCGCTTCTTTTGGCATGGAGAGTGATAGTGATGATGGTGATGATGGGTGGATGGGTAACCCCGACACTTGAACCTTGGTTTATCTTTCCAGTTTGTCCCGTGCTGCAAAGGACCAACTGGAAAGATAGACTTTTGCAGGCTTTGCACCAACCTAATTCGGTTTTGCAGGTTTCTACGCGTCACAAAAATCAGCCTCTGCACTATTTATGCCCACAATACCTCTCTTACTTTGTAGCCTTTCATTTGTGCAGCCAATAATATCTCATTTAGTATCTCAGCTCCGAAAGTTGACCTTTTCTGTGCTCTGAGTTTGTCTGCCTGACTTTTCTGGCCACACTCTGCTGTCCCAGTCATCTACCACACACTAACAGCACTGCATGAGTGTATGTGGCTGGGCTGCCTCAACAGAAGAAGCATCTCAGTGTCCTGATGGAGAATCGACCTCACTGCCTTTGTCGACCAACGTAATGACGAGCTCCAATTCCAATGGCACAAGAGATAGGAGGAGGGTGGGAATGAGGATTGGCTTGAATATAGACATGGACTTGATGGCTGGATGTAGAGACTAGAACTATGCAGTGGCATGGCAGCCGTCATACTTCGTGCACGCCCTCTTGCTGGAACCAGCCAAAGTGGTCGGCGCAGTAGTTGTTCGTGCGCTCGGACGCGGGCTTCTTGCATCCGTCTATGGAACACCGCTTGCCTGCAAAAGGAAGAACCATTCGTTGTGTGTGAGCAACACTGCTGTCTCCGTGATCGCACCATTATGTAGGTGTGCACGTATCCACAATGATAGACATACCTCCTCCGTGAGCCCAGCACCGTCCCAACGAGACCGCGATCTTGCTGCAGCCGTCGGACTTGCAGCGCGTGCCGCCGCCGTGCGACCAGCAGATGCCGCGCGACTTGGCGCGCTTCGTGCAGCCGTCGATCTTGCAGATCGTGTACCCGCCGTGTTTCCAGCAGAGCCCTCGGTTCTGCGCGCGGCAGTTGCAGCCTTCGACGTTGCAGCGCTTCCCGCCCTGTAATTACACACACACAAAGCACCATGCTACCCTGTTAGAAATGGAAAAGCATCTCGCGATTTGCCACCAGGACATGCATGTGTTGTAGACGAACTACGACGTACCCCGTGGCGAATGCAGAGCCCGTGGTCCACGACGTACTTGTCGCAGCCCTGCTCCTTGCAGATGCGCGCTTTCCGCTTCTTCTTGCGCTTCCCTCCGGGGACTTCTGTGGAGGACTCGGTCGTGTGGGCGACTTGCTGCTCGTGCCGGTCTTGGCTGCTCGTCCTACTGCTAAAGCTGGACGTGATTGGGACGATCGAGGGCAGACGAACGGATTCCCGCGTCGTCAGTCCTTCGTACGAGTCGCTGCTGTCGTCGCTCCCTTGTCGCGACACATGGTGCGTGTACGGGTGGTGGTGGTGATGGTGTTGATAATTGTTGTACTCTGGATACACACCCGTGCTGCCACCGACGCAACCACTAGCAGCGAAATGGTGCTCTGGCTCGCGCTTGACCATCGCAGGCGTCACTGATCTCGGCGGCGGTGGGGGCAACAGCTTGCCGTCCACGCGTCCTTGACTCCCAGACACCAAACTCCCGTTTCCTCCTTCTAAAATAAACCCGATCGAGCCTTTCTGCGTCCGGCGCGATGGCAGCACTTGTCGAAGCGAGGAGGAGCTACCATCCAGATGCGGCGCGAGGCGCAGTCCTGCGCTCAGCAACACTGGTACTTGAGACGCTGTGGCAGCAGCGGCGGCGGCGGATAAAGCTGAGGGGAGCTGGTGCATCCGCGGCGATGTGCGTCGAGGTCCCTCTCGCCGTGCGACGTCGCTGCTGTGGGGGTCGCCTGCCGCGTCCTGCGGTCGCGCGAAGAGGTCCTGGAAGGAGATGTTGCGCACGCCCGAGCCAAACATGACTGTGCTGTGCTGTTGCTCACTCTGTCTCTCGCTACTAGTGCGCAGTGCGGGGCCGGAGGGCGAATGAACGACCGACAGGCACTCGCTGCTCACTTCTTCCTCTTCTTCTTCTTGCTCTCGTCGCGTGTTGTGAGTGAGGAGCAGAGCGTCTGTCCTAATAAGTGGGAAGCAGTGCATAGAGGGACTGTACAACGGATCCTGTGTTAGGGTCGGTTGCTGTTTGAGGGGAATCGTTTTGTTTCTGCGCATTTTTATATTAGCTCACCCCAGTCAAACAAACAAACCAAGTTTGGGACTGAGGCTCCAGTTAATTTCAGCGATAACGCATCAAAGCTGAGAGAGAGAGGAGAGGGGAGAGATGTCGTGCGTCGACCACCTGCTGCTGCTGGCTACACCAGCAAACATGTGTTGACAGAACGAAAGAAAGCGCAGGGTGATCTGCTGCTTTTCTGCTAGCTCAGCATGCTTTGCTGTCTGGACCGACTGCTGGCTCGATGCGATTGTGACCACTGCTCCATCGCAGGTGTGAACAGCGAAACGAACGCGCGAAGCGCTACGCACGCAGAGTCGAGACAGACAGACGACGCGTCTTTGCTCTTGCGAGGTGGCGCTGAGAAGAGAGAGCTCTATGGCGTCCAGATGGTGGCTTCGAACACTGGACTGCCTCAACTGCTGAACCGTTGGCGATGACGATCTGAGCGCGCACTCGAGTTTCACCGCCACGAAGCACGCGTGGCATCACGGATGGCGTCACGTCGAATGTCACGCCACACCGCGCGCGTGGCTCGTCACTGCGTCTGCTTCCGCTCTCCGCTCTGTCTGCCAGTCTGCGGGGAGAGGACAAGAGCTCCCAGATGGAGCGCGTGGTTGACTCCAGTCTGTCTGTGATCCGAGCAAGCTCCTTACGACTCAAGAACCAGCGGTCAACTCACGAGGCAGGCGCCGCAAATACTTCTGCCGTTCCGTACACCGAACGGATCTGCTTGTGCAGCGCGAGCAGGCATCCCAAGTAATCAAGACCCAGCTGGAAGCCGCTGCTGCTCCCAGAATGCATAACGGAATCGACGCAATGCTGTAGCTGAGGTGGACGGCGTGTGTGGGCGATCGGCAGCAGACTGAGCGTGTCTAACAGCCGCGTTTTGGCGCCAGCGACTCCGCAAGTGATGCGTGTGAGCAGTAGGCTGGCGAAACGAGCCATTCCAAGACGAGCCCCAGCGCCACGCAACCCACTCCTCGATTTCCTGATATCCCCGTTTTCAAGCGACTGTTTCAATGCAGTCGTTAGCGGCAAAGGCTCGACTTTCGCAGCAACGACGCTGCCAGCAGCGAGCGACAGTACTTGTCTCTCCTTGGCACTGCGACTTTTGAATAGCATTCGGAACTTGGCAGTCGTATCCGCGGACCAAAGTGAAGAGGGGATCCGAATCAGCTTCCTCATGCTGCGTCAAGTGAGCACCAGTGTAGGTCGCGACTCTCCTTTGGATTACATGGCACGAGAAGCAAGAAGACGAGGTTCCGGCGGCACTCTAGAGGAAAGCCCAGCTCACGGGTCAATATTCTCCAAGTTCGTCGGTGACGCTTTGTCTGAAGACCGATTTCGCGGCATTCAGAGAACGCGGGATGTGAATCAAGCTGCGTCTGCAGAAGGAGCCGGAGTGAGCTGGTCGACTGCTCAAGCCGAAGAGCTCTTGCAAGTCCTTGCGAACGCCGAGTTGCCCGAAGATCTGTGGTGGAGTGCAGCCAGACGCGAGGACACCCCACTTCTTGTCATTTTGAGAATCGTGTCCGGCGAAGGAGCGTCTCGTCCACGATTGGAGACATTTTCGGCACACAGCGGGCGACACGAATCAAGTTCTTGAAAGCCCAGAAGCCGGTCGTCCTCACGGCACACGCACGCTCAATGTCCAATGAAAAGGAAGAGATCAGCCTGTTTGGCAAGTACACTGGCTCTGGTGGGCTTTGGTGTTCCTTCCTGTCGGCCGTGAGCAGCTAGCTATTTACAAATAGCCTCCCCCTTCCTCCGCACAGCAGCAACAAGTCGTAAATCAGCGAGTGCTGCTTGTGAATTGCTACAGAATCGGTGGACACAAGCCAACGTCGCTCGCAGGCAAGATCCAGATTCTGCGCTGAAGATCGTCAAGTGCGTTCGTTGGTGCGAGCCATTTCCAAGCGAAGACCGCGTGGAGACAACCAAGAGCAGCAAGAGCGCGAAGCTGCAAACTCATCCGAGGGCTCGAGTTGGGTGGGAGAGGAAGGGAAAAAGTCATGCAGGCTGATTGTTTTCGTGTGATCAGAATGTTCGAATCTCCCTCCGTCCAGCGGCAGGCGGCTCCGCATTTGCCAGTCTTGTGAGAGGACACTTTGGTGCAAATCAGCCGAGGAAACACTGACCGTCATCCACAGTCGCTGATACGAGATTGTTTGGAACGCGCTGGCGAACACGAGGCACAAGCAAGCGAGCGGACAGGGGCAACCACCTCAGGCAGGATACTGCACTGACTGTACTTGGATTGGCGACATCAAGTGGCTTCTTGTGCGTCATGGTTGCCTGTCGACAGATAGACCGCGCCGATTCGAGAACATCCATCCATGGTCAGCATTTGAGGACGCCACCACGTTCCAAGACGAGATGCAGCGTCATTCAGTTGGAACCCCAGTCAGCGTAGGAGTGGGAGCCAACGGGCGAGCATTGGCGATGTCCAATTGATCTGCTGCTAGTGAACAGAAGGTGAATCGTGTTCCTGCAGCACTTCCTGATCCCAGTCGTCGCGCCACGGACATGCTCTCACCTGATTGGCACGCTACGGCACCGTCAACAGAGAGGTTGGACAGCAGAAGGTGAGAGTACACGTGATGCGAGTCAGTTCAGATCACTCTAGCGACTCGAGGCTCCTTGCTCCAGGCGCTCCTTGTGCGAATTGTGACTGCTGAGTGCAGCGGTCACCTCGAATATTATTGCTTGCGTTTGAGGTGAAAATGTCTGCAGCAGGACGTTGCACAGTGTTCGGGTCAGCATTCGTTCGTTGTGTTGAAAGTCGGTTCACAGCCTTGAATTTGGTCGTAATTGTGAACGAATGTGGAGGAAGGCAAGCGTTTGCGCTCTATCACACTCTCGCTCTGCTTGCAGAGCTATCGTGACGCTGGTGTCGTTGTTAAACCAACTCAGAAATCAAGTCGTGTAAAGTCGAATCACAGTTTTCGTCATCACTGAATGTGAACCTCCATAAATTAACATCCCCTTCATAAAATGATACCTTCCATTAAAGCTCCATTTAATACGACAACAAATCAGATCATGACAGGAAAATATCGACCAACAAAAAATACTTCATACATTGTATGGCATACAAAACTGACACTGCCCCATTCACATAAAAGAACAAGAAAGATGGCGCACACCACCAATACTATTATAGCTGAACGCCTCTAAGTTAGAATCCATGCTGGAATAGACGATAATCACCTTTCCTGATGTACCGCGAATAGCGATAGATGTCTTCTGGGCATCCAACATCATAAAATTGCGACGCACTCGCACTGCCTGACAAG
>JAASFO010000019.1:0-70002 GCA_023333815.1 Globisporangium recalcitrans
CTTCGAAGACCGTGGCGATCTCGATCCAGGATGACGATGTGTTCCGAGCACCAGACAGTGAAAACGAAGCCGTCGGCTGCGACCGTGGACGACTCGTATCTCATGACATCGTTTTGGGTCTTCTTATCTACCACGTCATTGGCGTCTAGCAACAACGGTTTGACTGGTTTTACGAATGCAAAATCCAAGGCACTCTATGCAAGGCAGTAGAGGTTCGATTCGTGCTGATCCAAGTTGCTGGTGAGAACAGCATCATGCTGAATGAGGCGGCCGAGACTTCTGAGTTTTGCTGCACAGAGCTCAGCACCAGTGCGTTCCCTGACCAGACAGGCACAACTCCGTCCGCCTGAAGGCAACGCAGCGCGGTTCCCGCCTCGAATCGCTTCTCTCCTACTGCCTCGAACCACTCCCAAATAGTGGATCCACAATCCTCAATCGAAACCCATGTCGCGCGCCAAGAAGCCCCAACCGATGTCCAAGCAGTACCGCAAGCTGCTCCGCGAGAAGTCCCTACCGGCACTCCAGGCTCCAGTTGATCTCCGTGTAGCAGCACCACAAATCCCGACCGCACTCCAAGCTACGGCGACTCCAACTCTGATCGTTCTGTTGATGGGGACACGACCAGCTCCAACCACTCCGATTGCTCAACCAACCGCTTCACTATCACCGCCTGAAGCTCTCGCTGCTTCCTCTCTACCCAGGCGGGTATACCAGGCGATTGAGCCAGGACTAAAGAATCGAGCGGTGGAGCTGCGGGTCAGGTTTGGGAGTGTCCTTGCGAGAATCGGGTTTGTGTTTGGTGTGAAAGTGAGCGCAATAGGTAGCAGGGTGACTGCTGCTGTCGCTCGCACGGCGTTAGTGAGAGTTCTAGCGTCAGCCGCCGCATCAATACGCGTATGTATGAAGCAGAGAGTTGTCATTATCACGCGAAGCAGCAGTGCATTGCTGCTTGGTAACACAGCACATCCAGAGATAATCTTCGTCAGGTCGCCACTTTCCCTTCCGTTTGAGAGTCAGAAATCAGTCAGATTTTGAAGACGCTCACTCGTCAGACCTGCGTAAAAGAATACCCTGCATATCCGCTCGAACACATTTGTCAATTTCTATACATCTTGTATCATTCGAAACGGTATAAATGTATACAAAGCTGTTGATGAGAAGCTCCTTCTGGTTGACTGATCGCAGATCAACCATTCCCAGATTTGCCACAGACTTGCCATGAAGACCGCTTCCGTGCTCTCGCTCTCGCTGCTCGCTGCGGTGATGACGACGCTGCTGCCGCCGCCTTCATCCGCCAAGACGCTTGCTGTCGAGTGCACTGCCGACGAGCTGGAGCAGATCGCCAAGGCGGTGGACGCGCAGGGCGGGATCCTCGCCGCCTGCGAGCGCGACACGGGCTTCGTGCTCTTCCCGTTCGCGAGGAACCCGACGGACGAGCAGATGCACAGGGTGTGCCTCGGCCGCAGCTGCCCGACCGCGATCTCGAACCTGAAGGAAGCGAAGCTGCCAGTGTGTCTGGTCCGGATCAGCGGCAGCGACAGGAAAGCGACCCCGGACGACTTCCTCAACAGCCTCTGCTAGCACAGCGACACCGCAGCAAGCAACGCCACCAAGTCCTCAAACTCGCTGTGGCTGCTTCGTTGACTGGTCTTTGTATCGGGCGAGGACGGAGACGAAGGATCGCTCTCAGCAGAGGACGATTCCGAAGGGGAGATGGCGATGTCCTTTTGCGTGGCTCGGTTCTGTAATGAGCAGCGCGTTCAGCCTGCGCAGTGGTGACCCACGAATCTTTTCAACGCTTTTGTCACATGAATACATGTTGTGCATATATTTAGCTTCTGTCGTTGTGGGTTCGTCGTTGTGACTTTGTGATAAGGCGCGTGTGGGGTGTTTCTCCAGCAGCCGACTCAGTCCTTATTTGCTGCCGCGATGGAGCTGTCGCAGGACCTGATCAAGCGCCGGAGCAAGCACTTTGACCTGAGCTGCATCACGCTGCTCGACCTCTCCCACGCTGGTGCGTCTGTCACTCTACGAGACTCTACGTCTTACGAGGGTGACTATGCTACCGAACTCACCCGTTGCTCTGCGCTGAATAGAAATTGGTCGACTCGCCCTCCTGGACGAATGCGTCAACGCGGTGGAGATCAACCTGGGAGGCAACCAGGTAGACACGCTATCCTCCATTCCTCCCTTCCTCGCAGTCTCTGAACTTACTCTACATCGCCCACCAGCTTCGCAGGCTCGACGGATTTCCATCGCTCGTTGCTCTCAGATCGCTCAACCTTTCCGGCAACAAACTCACAGCGATTGGTAAGTACTTTGGTAGCACCTTGTGAAAGCATCAGGCTGTGCCATGAGGGTCATACACTACCTTCTTGCTCATCTTGCTGCTATTTATCTTGAAACTTAATTCCGCGAACACAGACGACCTCCCGCCCTGCCCGGCACTCGAAGAGCTCTCACTGGCGGTGAGACCGTCCTCCGCAGCCATTCACAACCTGCTATGAGTCCTCATTTTCCACCTTTCCTCTGAAACCAAACTGGTGTCAATCTGGATTGCAGGCGAACGAGATCGCCTCTATCGACTTCCGAGCTCTCGCATCCAAGGTGGATGCGTGTCTGAGTGACTGTGTTGCTAGCGTGGGTCCATCTCTAATAGACTCTGTGAGCTGTGAAACCTGGTAGCTGCCTCAACTGCGAAGTCTGCACGTGCAAGACAACCCCGTGGCATCGCGTGGCGATCTCGTGGCGCGCGTGACAAGCGCGCTGCCGGATCTGCTCTTGCTGAATGGCGAAGCGGTCGCTCTCTGTCACGTGAGCAGCAGCCACGAGCAATCTCTGTGTGCAGCCTGCTGTGTCACGCTCTAATACTGAATATGTCGTCTCGTTCCTGTTTGATAGCTGGTACAAAGAACAACCGCGGCAAACCAGTACGTCGATCAAACGGAGGAGACTTCACGGAGCGCTACAGGTACCACTGCTGTGCTCGTATAAAGCAGATCACTTGGGTTCAAGAATCACTGTCTCGCCGTTTACCGTGATGTCTCTGTCCTCCCAAACCCGCAGCATCATCCTTCATCCCTCAAGCGGTGCATCTGATCTCGGACGCGGACGCTTTCATCGAGCAGAGCACCAGGAAACTTGACGGTGAGTTGCTGCTATTGCTCGCTGGTTGTTCTCCCTTCCATCATGCAACTGCTGACTGGTGCTGTTACAACTCTTCATTCCCCACAGACGTGTTCAAGCAGTACCACGACACGCTGGAGAGCGAGACCTCGCGCGTCCTGAAGGTGTTCAACGTCGCGTCCGTGTCTTGAATCGCTTCGTCATCCCTCCTTCGAAAAGCCGTCGAGATCAACGCAAGAACAACACGCAGAGGCAGGCAAATGCTTACAACACATTCAAATATATAAAGACACCACCACCTCGCTTCCTCATCACCAACGCTCCTTCACATCGCCGCCCACCCGCTCTTTCTTGTTTGTCTTGTTGCTCCCTTTTTTCTGCTTAACATCGTGGGGCTAGACGTTGCGCATCACGTCTTGCTCAGTGCCGTGCGGGGCGTCGCTGCCATTGTTGGTAGAATTGCTGGTCGCGGCGTCAAAAATGGACGTTCGACACGTGGGGCACGTCGAGTTGACCATGAGCCACTCGTCCACGCAGTCCTTGTGGAAGTGGTGTGAGCACGGCAGCACGCGCAGGTCCTGGTGGAGCTCGTAGTCGTTCAGACAGATGCAGCAGCTCGAGTCCTCGGACGCGAACTGCGACGGTTGAAACTTTTGCGTCGTCAGCTGGTTGATCACCTGTTATTCAATAGCCGCAATACAATTCACACACAGTGTTAGCACCGAGGCAAACAGCGCCATAGTGCATATCCATACAAACGTACGTCTTTCGTGGCGCCTTTGCCGCGCATCGGGTCTTGCAGTCGGCTCAGCAGGCGGATGACGCAGGGCAAACAGAAACAGATCACCGGCAGCAGCGCCAGCAGCAACAGGCACGGCAAGAAGATCTTGGCGTACGAAATGATGATCATCCAGAGCGCCAGGTGGTACATCGTCGAGCCGTCGTCGCAGCGCGCGCCGTCGCTGATCACCCACATGTTGCCCACGAGGAACCAGAAGAGACCCACGAGGTCCAGACCGTACTTGAGCTGGCTGATGTACCCCATGTACTGCTCGCGCCAGCGGATCGTGCGGTTGTTGCCGTCGCCGTTCAGATAGTAGAGCACCCACTCGAGCGAGAGCGTGAGCGACAGGTGGATCGTGTGGATGAGCACCCAGATCTGGATGCGATAGCAGAGCGTCTCGTCCTTCCACTTGAGCCCCATGATGACCGCGGCCGCTACGATCTGCGGCACGTTCACGAGCGTGATCACCCACATGATCAGCCGCGTGTTGCGCGCATCGCGAGCCTCCGCCACGCTGCTGTTGAGCACGTTCATGCGCACGGCGTGCGCTTCTTCGTTGAGCGCGGGATCGCGCACCAGCAGCCGCGTGCGCGCCTCGGGCGACGAGCTGCCTGTGCCAGGCGGCGGCGGCGCGATCGGAGCGTTGGACGTGGACGCCACCTCCATCTGTGTGCGCTGCTGCTGGAGGGGGGACGATAAGCAGATCAATCAGTCACGCGAAGCGATCCTCTTGGTCTCCTCTTCCTCGCTTCTTGCTGTTATTCTCAGTTCTTCGATCTCATCTCAATGAGACACACACACAAAAGAAGCGTTTCCACAATTATGGACAGCTATTTCGATGTCTACGGTACATCGCTCTCACATCTTGACTTCAGCAAGCACAAACGAGCATACTGAAACCAAGATGTTTGCTCCACACAAGCGGATATTTTCCCTCGCTTACAGCGCAATTTCCGAATATAAGAGCTTTTCGGAATTTGATCATCATGGAGGAACCAGCTGCGAATGGCTCCGCGACAGCCGTGACACCCACGCCGCCGCGCAGGCGCAACCAGTACAACCTCGAGTTCAAGCTGGAGGTCGCGAAGCAGTACGCGTCGGGCGTGCCGGGTCGGGGCTTCGAGGCGCTGGCGCGCGAGTACGGTCTGAGCAAGTCCAACGTCATGCACTGGGTGGCCAAGAAGGAGCTCATGACTGAGCGGCTCGCGGCGGCAGGCGGCAGCGGCGCGGCGCGCAACTCGTTCCGTCTCGACGGCTGCGGCCGCAAGTCTGTGTACGGCGAGCTCGAAGCCGAGCTGGAGCAGTGGGTGGTCATGCAGACTGCGCGTGGCGAGCGCGTGAAGGACAAGGACATCCAGGAGAAAGCCATGCTCATCTTCCGCGACATGCACCCGGACGTGCCGGCGGACAGCGAGAGCTCGTTCAAGGCGTCCAGCGGCTGGGTCGCGCGCTTCAAGCAGCGCAAGAACTTTTCCGTGCGCAGAGGCAGCAAGACGACAGCAGGCGAAGATGGAGACGAAGACGCAGCGCCAGTCGCAGCAGTAGTAGCTCCAGAAGCAAGGACGACAGCGACCGGAGACGATGTGGGGACAGGAGGAGCTCAGATGGTGCAGCACCAACAACAGCAACAGCAACAACGACGCGTGCCACAGCCACGAGCAGGAGCGAGACGTGCGCCTACAGCAGCAGCGAAGCCTGCTACTACTGCGACTGCTCCTTCTACTACAGCAGCAGCGACAACAGCAACGGCAAATGGACGGAAATCTGCGGTCGCAGCTTCTGCTGCACCTGGTGTGAAGCGACCTGCTGCAGCGACCCAGACTACGCACAGCGCAGTGGCCACAGTAGACCCGACAATGCGTTTGGTGTCAGTCGAGTGGATGCAGCAGGTCGACCAAAAGTTCAGCGACCTGGCGCAGCAGATCAGCTACCTGGTCGAGGGGCAGAACCTGCTGCTGGGCATGCTGCAGCGCATGACTCCGCTCGCGCAGCCTGCTCGTGGTGTCGCCGCGAGTATGAGTGCCGCAGCTACTTACGGTAGCAGTCCCATGCGCAACGGGCTCTTCTCTCCGTCACCGACACAACCGCCATCGGCTGTTTACGAGACTGCAGCAGCAGCAGCAGGAGCTCATGAAGATGGCAATGGAGAGACAGCGCTTCCGACCCCCGACGTGACGCCAAACAAGCGTCGGCGAGTGTCGATTTTGCAAAACGTGGTGTGACCGGAGACCGTCAACCAGCCTGGCGCATGTGTCTGTGACCAGGAATGGCTTCAGGTGTTATTACTGAAGGGGTTTGCGCATAAACAGCGTGTGGATGGAACTTACGTGTGTCATTCATTATCATGTCGTGGCTTCTCGCTCGCTGCACACACACACTCACAACCTCACAACAGAGCTACGATCAGATGAGGAACAGAAAAAGCGCGTCCACGAGCGAGCCGCCAGAGGACGAGCTCGCGTACGCGCGCTTCTTGAAGAGCAGCTCGGTCGGCGACCGGATCTTGGCCAGTTCGCGCTGCACCTGGTCGAACGGCAGGTGCTGCAGGTCCGTGTGGCCGATGGCCATGAGCAGATCCCCCGCAGATCCGTTCTCGAGCCCTGGCGCCGACGTGGCGTCCGTCACCTCCTTGATGCAGACGCTGTAGCCCTTCGTCTTGGTCTTGTTGATGTCCTTCTTCTTGTCCTTCTCCGAGTCCTCCCTGCTGCAGTCACGCAGCTGGAGCCCCACGCGGCCGCCGCTGTAGATCACCTTGTAGAACTTCTTCTCGTCCTTCTTCGGGTCCTTGATGGTCGCGCCAGGAGCAGATTTTGGAGCTGCCGCATGATCAAACGGCTTCGCAGGTGCGCGCTTGTCAATGCGGAAGCTCTGGCGCGCGGCGAACGGGGTCGGACGCAGGCGCGGGTGCTGCTGCCGCGGTGGCGGTGTTGGCATTGGCTGCTGTTGGTGATGGGCGGGACTCGCAGGCGGCGACTTTCCCAACATGGTGCCGTCCTGTTCTTCCACGAGGCGCGCGAACGTGAGCTGCGACGGCCGAGGGAACTCGCGCAGCGTGCGGATGATGTCTTCGAAGCGCATCTGGTCGAGCCGCACGCTGTCCCCATCGGCGCTGTCACCACTGTGAACGAGCACGAGCACATCGCCCACCTGTGGCTCGAGCTTGTGGAAGTCCGGGGAGATCTTCTGCGGGTCGATGCGCGTGATGATCGTGTGCAGCGAGCACGGGTCCATGGCGAGCGACACGCCGAGCGGCTGCTGCGGCTGCCACGTGAACGTGTACTTCTTCGCGACGTCGGCGGCGTCCACGCGCACTGGGAGGTCGTCCTTGCGGGACACGAAGCGCAGCGCGATCGGCAGCTCGCCGCGCTGCAGCATCTTCATGGTCTGGCGGAACGACGTGACCGGCTCCACGGACGCGTGGCGCAGCTGGAACGCCACGAGCACGTCGCCCACGGCCGCGGGGGACTGCAGCACGTCGGGCGACGAGCTCTCGGGCACCTGGCAGATCACGGGCTGGTCCTTCTCGTTGGGCGTGAAGTTGAGTCCCAGCGCGTGCTGCCGCCAGATGACGTCGTAGCTCTCGTGGCGCGTGGAACGGGAGGCGGACACTGGCGCGTTCTGCATGTTGGCTGCTGCTGCTGCAATCGGGTGTACTAACTAACGCTACGGTGCGTGAGTAAGGGCGGCTGGTGGTGTCTCTTGGGGTCGAGCGGACGAATGCTAAATGGGCAATGAACTCTTTGCTGGTGAACCTTTTGCTTGATGTGCAGGATTGGAAGTAAAAGCAGCAAAGGAATAGTGAATGACGCGTCGGTCGCTCGAATTGCATATTGATCTGATTAATCCATGCGACATGCAGATAGCGGTTGCGGTTTGTATGGAGAGAACATCTTTGTATTTGCATATTGAGGACAAACAGCGAGAAAGAAAGTCAGCAGTGTGAATCAACGCGTCTAATTCCGGATGACGCTGTATCAGTCAATCTGTTGACAATGCGAATCAATGCTCACTACTTGGCTGAAAAATCCAGCTGCACACGCATTTCCACACATCACCTCTCTCGCTTCTTTGCCGCCGCACTCATCTCGTTCGATCAGTCGTAGAGCAGACTGCGCCACTGCCAGTGCACGATGCTGTTCACAAAGTCCGTGATGACGCGCCGCTGCGCGAACGTAAACCTCCGGTTCGGAGGCTCCTCGCGTCGGCAGATCTCGATCTTGACGCGGTTCGCATTGCTGCTGGCGCTGTTCACGCTGCTGCTGACGACGCTGATCCCGAAATCCAGCAGCGGCTCTTCGCCCAAGCCGCTCTCGAACGTCAGGTGGATGATCAGGTCGTGCGTGTTCGGACAGAGCAGCAGGAAGTGGCACGCCTCTTCTCCCGCGAACTGGTACTCGCGCAGCTCGGCCGAGTACAGATCGCGAAGCCGCAGCGCAAACTCCTGCCAGCACACGCCGTCCACCTGCATGAGCTGCGCGAGCGTCGGGTCAATCTCTTCCAACGGAGTGCACACCGAGAGTCGCAGACACTCTTCGAGCTGCTGCGGACCAACTTCAACCTGGAAATGGTTGGCTGGCAGCGCGAGCGTCGACGCCACTTTCGCGCCGGGACCCGTCGTGTCGTCGTACAGCAGTCGCGACCAGAGCAAGTCGCGCTCATAGTGCTGCGCGGCCACGCGGAAGAGCTCCTGCACGAAAAACTCGGCTTCCATGAGCGCGCGCTCCACTGGCAGCACGCCATTGCCCACGCCAAGCGCACTCGGCGCGCTCTTGAGCAGGATCAGCTGGATGCAGTTCTTCCTTCGCTTCTTGTCGTGGGCTTGCAATCCAAAGCCCTCCGCGAGACTCTGCGTTGTGATCAGCAGCGAGTAGCCGTCAAACTGCTTGCGCGGCGGAAGGTACCCGAAAGGCTTTGATCCGCCGCTCGACGGATGGCGGTGGAAGAAGCTCCCGGACGGCGAGTGGCAGACAACAGCGTCGGGGGTTCCAAACTGCATCAGGTCGAGCACTTCGTATCGCGCACCATGGCACGCAATGTACCGCAGCAAGATCTTCACGAGAATTGACTCGGAGAAGTTGGAATGCAACTGCGTCGGCGGCAACTCGACAACTGCTGTGCGCAAGAGACTGTCTCGAGACTGCTGTTGTGCGGCAATGTTGCCGCGCTGCTGTTGGAGCATTCGGTCAGACGATGACGACAGCATTGGCGCTGTCTTTGGCGAAGTCCCCATCACAGACGGCGGCTCTGGATACGCGTGTAAGAAGCAGCGCACACCCTTGACGATGTTCTGGAAAGAGTGGATGTCGTTCCCTGACTGCGACGACAGCGACGATGACAACAGAGGTCCGTCCGCATTATCAGCGTCTGCATCGAGACCACTGCTGCTGTCCGCTTGTTCTCGCTCGTGCTGATCATTCGACCATTTCGCAAGATACTTTTGGAAGAACCGAATCGTGAAGCCGTAAATGATCGCTCGCGTGCGCAGTGACTCGCGCAGCCATGTCGAGACGGACCGGATCATCTCGCCCGTCACAGCGACCTTTTTCTCTCTTTCACTGGGCATAGAGTTCGGCTTGAAAGCTGCGAGACGGCTCTGGAACCCCATGTCTTGCTGCACAAGGTCGCTCTCGTTCACGAGCACCACGCAGAGTCGCACGCCGTGATGATCGCTCTTGAGCTCCAACAGCAGCAGTGTCGCTGGATACGCACCAGCAGCGGGAGTAGCAGCTGATCCTCTCGCGTATGCCTGCCAGCCCTTCAGCTTCCCTTGCGATCTGCCTGGGAAGTAGAAATACTCGGTAAACCCTTCACCATCGGACGCAACCATGTCGACAGCAGACAGCGACGAAAGCGAAGCTGCCGACGACAATCCTTGAGCTGGCAAGCCAACTGACCGGGTGCTACTCGAGAGCGTGCGGAGGTGACGGAAGCCGAGCGCTCGCAGATGAATCGCGTACTGGTCGTAGAAATCGTGCGCGACTTCCATTTTCAGATGGAAAATGTTCTTCATGATTTGCTTCTTCATGTCCCGAACTGCGTCCCCTTCATTCGCGCACATACCCAGGACCGTGTGCTCGGTGTAAAAGTTTGCGATCGTGCACTCGTTCCCAGCAAACACGAACTCTTTCTTGTACGACAAGAGGTTGACGAGGTCCATCGACGCTTGCAGTGCGCGCAGGCGTCCGTCTTGCATGTCCTCTTCCATGTACTCTTCGTCCACTTTAACCACTTCCCAGCGCTCCACAAAAGTGACCCGGAAGCGCTGGTGGAGGATCTGGTGACCGCTCTGCAGCATGCGGTTGACGATACTGAGTGCCACTGGTTCGTCCATTTCGTCGCCTGGTTTCATTGTCACGAGCTTCTCGAAAAGATTCAAGCAAATCGTGTGGCTAGTGGACCGGTCTTCATACTCCTGCCACCGTTTCAAGAATGCACCACTGAAGCGGTGCAACGGACTCTTTCGCGTCTGATCACTTTCTTGCTCGTTGGTCACGGAGGAAAGATCACTCGTTGACTCGTTCGGCTTGATCGTCTTCTCTTCAGCACCAGCGTGTGCAAACCCATCATGATACTTGAAGCGCGGACCCCAAGCGAACTCGAGCTGTTTCCTCCACGAAAAACTCACACTCGTTCCGTCATTCGATGTCGATGAAATCTGGCGAGACTGAGGTCCAGCAAATCCAGAGCCAAATCCGTGCACTGGCGACGAAATTGGAGAACCGAGGTCTCTCAGCGCCACGTTGCCAGCTTTCACAACGGGGCGTTTCGCTCCAGCATCACTTGACAACCCGGTCGCTTGAGGCTTGATGCTCGCAGAATCGGTGACTGCCGCTCCTGGAGGCTCAGGTGCGCCGCTGCCTGTCAGCACAGGACCCTTGACGTTTGTGAGCGGCAGATCCCAAGGCGCAACTGAGTCTGCAGAGCCTGCAGGCTTCGAGGACGTACCAGGACCGCCAAGACGTCCGGGTAGCGCACCTCTGGCACGAGCCCGCGCCGCCAGAACAGCATTTGCTGCTCCAGCATTCACACGCATGCGTGGATTAGTGGCTGCGGCTGCACCAGTATTCCCACCTGGATACCCTCCCATGGGACCTCCTGGTATGCCTCGCTTTGTAGGAGACGGCAGAGTTCGATCCAGCTTCATTCCAGTCGACGACCCGCTTCGGCCAACTGCCGACATACTCTTCTGCTGGCCAGTCATTTCGCCGCGAAGACTTCGCGAGGACGATTGGTTCGAGATCTCTCGGTGTAGCTCCGGGGGACCACTGCTTCCTCCTTGCAGGCTCGCATTGCTGGCAGCTCGAGGACGGAGGATGTCGCTGCGATCGGACGCCATTGTATGCGCTTCGCGGAGATACTTGCCCAGCGAGCTGCCTTCAATCGCTCGCAGCAGCGCGGAATCCAGCAATCGTGGAATCGCCGAGTTCCCTGTCAAAATCACCATCGCTGGCTTCCAGAACTCGACAAAGTTGACACAAAAGTCATTCGGGAGCGTAAAGGAGTTTTTGCCCATCGCGCTGCCTCCGCCACCCGCGTACAGATCTCTGGGATGCACGACGTTGGAGCCAATTGGCGCGGCGCGTGAAAGCCCACTCTTCTCGAACAGCAAATTGCGAAGCAGACTCTCGCGAAGCTTCGACCACGTCAGGATGCGAGCAAATTGCACGAGAATCGTGTCCACAACCGCGTTGCTCATGTTGTAGCCATAAACCTGCACGCCGTCAGTGCACGAAACATCGATCACGTAGTAAAAGGATCGGTTTGACGACGATTCCCCTTCAAGCGAAGCACCTGACGACATCATTTCGATGTTGGAGCCCGAGGAAGAGAGCCCATGCGCTGCGTGGCTGTTCGGGTAGAGCAGCAGTTCGTTCTCCGAAAACTCTTTCATCACATGCGCAGACTGAGACACCGGCATCGATGTGCTCGAATTCGTAGAGTGAATGAGCGCGTTCATATTCGCGTCGGAGCCACTCATCGAGTTCCACGTGAGAGACAGCTTGTTCGAAACCGAATCCATCTCAGACAGATCCGACTGGATCGAGTCCGAGTGGTTCAGGTGCAATATCCGCGAAGGGTTTCTTGGGGGATGCTGATGCTGAGCGAGTGCTGTGGTTGGTCCATCAGACAAATCGTTTGAAGGCTCCGTCGCTTTCGCTTCTAGTCGAGTGACCAGTCGGAAATACTGGTGGCTATTGCGCTCACTCCACAGCTCCCCATACTCTTGAGGATTGCCAAGCTCATGAAACTTGTACGCGTCGCCCTCTTTCCTCTTCGAGTAAATCGCTGGTCGGAGGTGCGACGGAACGCATCGCAGAAACGACTGAAGCTGGCGAACCACGTGCTGCATATCCCACGGAGCAATCGATGTCGGAAGCACCAGTTTCGTGACTGACGCTGACGAGAGACTGTACGATCTTTCCAACAGAGAAGTCAAGTACCGCACTTCTTGTGGCAACAACACTGGAGCTGTTGGCTTTTGCTCTAATCCGCCCTTGGAGTTTGCAGCGAGTGATTTCAAGGTCGCTTCGATCTGGTAGTCCAGCATGGCTTCGCGAAGATTGGACTCCACTAGCTGAGTTAGTTCACTCGTGTTGATGCTCCCACGAATCCAAAGCTGACAGCGAACAACTTGGTGAGTTCCAGTCAAGGAAGGAAGCTCAGATCCTGATCGTCTTGCATCGTCAAACCCTTCGAGGGACGTCACAACGTGGTGGTCGCCATCTTGTTCACCTTCAATCGTTTGATCTTGAACCAGTTCGATGCGAAGTACTGCAAGACCTCGACCAATGCGCGAGAGGAAACCAGGAGAGAGGCGTAACTCTGGGTTCAAGTTCAGCACGTAGGACACCTGGTCCACAATCGTCGGCTTCACAGTCGTCTCTGAGCTTCGTGAGTGTCTGGGCGACAAGAAAACTGGCGAGATCACATCAGACCCGGATTTGCCGTCGCTGGGATCGCTGGGATTGTCGCACACGAAAAACAGCGAAGGATGGACGAACGCTGGATCGTTTGGTCCAGGAGATTTCGGTTTTCCAACTGGTTCCGATTTCTCCAACGCTGCTCCTTGAAGCGAGTGTCTTCTTCCTGCACGCATCACCCCAGCTTCGTCGCCCTGTGTCCGACTTGAGGGTCCAACGTTGCTCACATGACGAATGTACGGAGCTGAAGAGAATGTCTGGGATAAAAACTGAAGCAACGATGACGCCCCGTGCAGTTTTGTTGGCAAGAGGAACTCGATCACCTGCGCCGGCTTTCCTCCCAGCGGACAAACAAACGCCATGTCAGAGGGACTGAGCTGGAACTTGGCATTTCGAGCCAAGAGCTTCATCAGAATCAACTGAGTCGCTTCATCAAGCTTCCTCTCCAACACTCGACAAAGCTCATGGGTGACTTCTTCGCCAGCTGCGCACACGCCGAACACTTCCAAGGAGATACCAGCAACACCTGAAGCACCTGACGATGACGACGTCGAGGAAGGAGTCACTCCACCCACAGGTCCACTGCCAATACGCGTCACTCGTCTTCGGTCTTGCTTCTCTTGTCCATGCGCTTGCTCATGCTTGATGCTGATTTTCATGTAAAACACATGCCCTCCGCGGTCACGATACACAAACATGTGGCGCCGATTGTGCACTTGGAACTGCTCCAAAGCCGACGTGCACAGAATATTCAGCGCCATGCTCGCCGAAAGCCTTTCGTGCAGCTTGAAAAACGCCGAGTACTGGAGATCGCACTGGAACTGACCCGGCCAGAAAAAATGCTCACTTGCTCCGAGTCCAAAGGAAGTGGATGCAGAACCTCTTCGCTTTGGAGACCTTGGACTTGAGACCTGGTCACTTGCGGCTGGAAGCAAGAACCCGTTGCATGTCCGCGTCTCATGAAGCTGAAGAAGCAACAAGAACTGATTCACGCGCTTGCAAGCATCCATCACCCCCATGTGCAGGCGAGTTAGCACTCCAAGGCGATCAAACGGCTGCGGGGATGTCGTGAACCGATCCGGGTGATGCAGCTGTAGAGCGACGTGGTCCTTTTCAACTGTGAAATATGCCCAGAACGGAATCTCAAAGCTCTGCGTTTCAGCTTCACCATCTGCGCTGGCACCTTCACTCGACTTGCATTCTTGGGCTTGCTTGTTCTCAATGACAAAGTAAACTCCGCCCGAGTGGTGAACGCGCAACAACGAGCCCCTCTCCAGCTCTTTCTTGAACAAGTCAACTGGGTTTCCAAGCGCATCCTGGCTTGTCGCCACGAAATCCAGCGGGTATTTTGCCTTCGTGAGCGAATTCGGCGGGAGATCTTCAAACAGCCGCTGCACAAGCTGGCTGATCGATGGTGTGATCGTGTTTGCCGCTCTCAGAATGTCCAGGACTTCCACACTACACCACTCCTTGATGTCTTTCCGAACACGCTTCAGCGCTTGTCTCTGGAAAAGCGGCAAGGTCGAAATCACTTGAGCTCTTGACGGCGGCAATTTCGCGCCTCCTCCATGAACACTGTCGTCCATCTCAAATGGCATTTGAGGCTGGCTCGAAGAGTGCTGTCGAGATGGATCAATGAGTTGTTCATTCGGCAGCGTCAACGTGATGAGACGAAGCGCGATCCGAGAAGATGGGGTCTTTCCAAACCACTCGGCGACTTGGGACACCATTTCCTCTGGAGTGTCCTTGCTTAGCAGCGAGTCAAACCGCTTCGTGAACTCTTCTTGGGCTCCACCAGGCAGCTTCTTCGCGTCGTTCTTAGCAAGCCAATCCTTCTGCATATCCACAAACGACTTCGTGCTCGAGCTGCGGTGCAAATTATCGCGAGCAGCAATTGCATCTTCGCTGACGGGGTTGCCTCTCTGAGCACGCGGCGTGCTGATTTCTCGACACTCAAAGCGGAAGAAAAATGGCGCCGAGAAGATGGACGTCGCTACTGCTACTTCCTTATTGAATTCGGCATCTTCTTCAACACCTGGGTGTTGCTCCATCAGCGGCAGCTCGACAGAAGACGTGTTCACTGGTGGAGGACGCCCCATGTCTTTAAATTTGCGTCCAGACTTGACGGCATCTGCCCCACTCGATACTGCTGCCATTGGTGACGATTTTGGCAATGGTGGCTTTGACGCAGGTGAAAAAACAGCGGCTGGACTTGCTTCAGCAGTGGGTCTGGGGTCTTGAACACTGTCAACGCCATCATCTAAAGCCGGTCTCACGTCGTCTTCGGACACAGTCGAAGAGCTCACTTCATCCGAGTCATCCATAAGGAAATGCAGGTCGTACTCCCCGTCTGCTGCATCTTCGAAGGTCGCCATCTCACTCCCAGTGAAATAGTAGTATTTCGTGCCTGGGATGGGAATAAACGCCGACGACAGGATCTTCTCGAACGCCTTGTCCAGCTTCTCCTTGAGCGCTGGGCGATGATTGCCACTCACTAGCGATTGAAATCCGCGTCTTGGGGATGTTGCTTGCATCATGCGATAAAGCAGAGTGATATCCAGATCGACAGGAATCTCAATGCAGCTCGTGAGCGCTTGGAGCAAGTCGCTCTGTTGGACGTTGCTGCCTTCTCGCAAGGCGATGTACACGCCGCGCGAGAAATTGTGCTCGTGGGCTCGCTTCACTTTCTTCTGAAAGCGGCGAGACGCGATTGAGCTGGCGCTAATCACAGGCGTCGGGTTCGGGAAAGCAGGAGGGAGGAGCGCGCCTGCAGGTGAACGCAGCGCTGGTTTCTGCCGCGCACTGACAGCAGCAGGAGTTGCTGATGGGGGCTCTTCTGGGCTCTTGGCTGGAGCAGCACTTGGAAAAAACAACTGCTTGAGGATCATTTGCGGGAGATCGAGACGAGATGCGTTCTCGTTTCGTCTGCAATCGTGCAGATCGGCAGAGAGACGCGTGATTGAGCACTCATAGAATGCCACCTGGAAAAAGCCTGACCCAAGCGCACCGCCTTCTCGCTCAATCAGCAAGTGGAAATCGCACCCGTACTCCGTTTGCCGACTGATTTCTTCACAGAATTTGTGGTCTTCTGGCGTGGACGCTAGACGGAGATTCCGAAAGTCATCGTCCGTACTCTGCTTGTCATCTCGAGCGCCTTGGTAATGCCCCATGCGCCAGGATTTGTACCCCTCCCTGAAACTGAGGCGTCTTTCCTGATACAGGACAATGTCATCGGCAGACACAGACATCCGCATGATCCGAGAACTTGTGTTTGGCTCGATAGTTGCCTTTTGCATCTCCGGGGTGGAGTGTTCTCGATACATCTTTGGCTCCGCTCGTAGCAATGGCTGGGTCTCTGGAAGCTGCGCTGCTGAGGTGGTTGCTCTTCGCTTGAGTTTGTCCGGTCCTTTCTGCCTCACTTGAATGGTGTCCAAAGACGGCAGGAACGCCAGGACGACTGTGTCGTCGCCCACCAGCTTGGCAAAGCACTTGCCTTTGCTCAGCGAGTTTGGAGAAGCTCGGTCCTGAAAGGAAGGGGAGATGTGGTCTTTCAACCAAAGTGGCATCTGACCAGACATGCCTTCTTTGATCAGCTGGTCCACATCTTCCCAGTCGGGCACACCCGAAGCCTGATTCGACATGCTGTTGCCGTTGCAATCAGTCCAGGCGACCTCGCAATCACTCAGTCCCCGGAGAGTGCGCTCAAGCATCGAATACAGATGTTCGTTCGCCAGCGACACTTTGAGGGTATCCGCCTCAGCACCGCTGGGTCCTTCTTTCTCTTCGGCCACTTGACTCTCTGCACCATTTTCCAGATACATCAAAAAGTGTTCTGTGCTCCTCTTTGACGTTCGAAGCAGTCTTGTAGTACTGAATGGCGGCAGCAGTTGCTTGAGCGTTGCAGCGTGCAGCTTGTCTGCACTCCACGTCGACCCAACGATATCCTCGATATCCTTGTTCATCTGCGAAAGATGATGCGTGCTCGCTCGAAAGTTCATCACGCAGTCAAATGTGTGCAAACACGACAAGAAGTGGCGATCGCTCTTGAAGATGTAGCCTCGAATCAGTTGCAGCAAATCGTTCTCACCGAGATACGTGGATCCAAACCCGTTGACACTGACGTCTTCTTTCTCCATGGACTGTCGCTCTTGTTCCATTTGGCTTTCACCAGTCGCGTTTGCAGCAGAGACTGAACCAGTCTCCTTTCCAGGCACCGCTGAACTGTGCACGACAGGGTTTCTCGAAGAAAAGTCGGCGTCTTCGAACGGAATATCATGTCCAACAGCGTACTTCAAGCCCCAATGGAACTTGTCCCTCGCTTCCACCTGACTGGAGAGCTGAGTCTTCACAAGACCGTGCTGTGGCTCCATCCAAATCGACGTCATCAAGCATGTCTCGGAGACTCGACGAAGTGCGTACTGAACAAGAGACGTCTTGGTGTTGCCGTTTTCGTCCTCCATCAAGATCTCACGTCCAAAGATGATACTCTGCAGCTGAGGGCTCTGTCCGTCTTCTTCACTCTCCATTTTCCAGTCCAAAACCCAGAACCCGCTCTCAATGCGAGCTTCATGGAGTCTTCGCATCACAATCAGCGACGCGTCGGGGTTGGAAATGTGCCAGCGCCAACTCGAATGCCACATGTATGATCCAAACACGCTTCGCAGTTGGAGTTCACTGCCTCCACAGCAGGAACTCACGGCTTGCACTCCATTCGATTCCCAGTTGTGGTCATGGGACCCGCTGTCGTCAAGTCCGTCATGGAGAAGCAGGGTCTCATGGGTCACCAGCAATCTGCTGATCAAACGCTGCGACAAGACTACAGATTTCGCTTGCGCGCTTGCTTGGTCAGGTGCAGTGAGAGGGCTCGGAGAGACATCAGCCAGCCCGGCCATGATGTTCGCCTTCAGATCATTCAGCGTCTGCTTTCGCGCGGCAGCCGTTGTCGAGAAAAACGCGACGTGGATCGCACACAAAGTCTTGCTTTTGATCTCAATGCGGACAAAACAGAGAGACGATTCGCTGCCACCGTCGATCGACGCCGGTTCTTCCGCCAGTCCACCAATTCCACCAGCCTGCGCATTCGTCGGGCGTTGTTGGCGTCTCCCAATTCCCGTAGCATTGGATACTGAACCAGATGCCTTGTTTCTCAACAAATGCTGATCCTTCGCTCTTGGTAACAGGAAACGGAGAAACAGATCTTTTGAGAGGCGCTGTGACGACCACTTCTGGACCGCCGCCATGAGCCGATCTGTGATTCTCTCCACGCCGATTGCAACGCTGTAGGTCTGCGGGATTCCACCATGAAGCTGGAGGAAACCTCGTGATGGGTTCATTAACCCCTTTCGCACAGAGCGCGCTCGATCGAGAACCTCTCGATCTTCATTTCGATAGAATACCTCATTGCACGACTCGTTCTTCACCACGCACAGCAGCTCAAATCGCTCCACGTAAAACCAGCGGTGCCAAAGCACAGGCGAGAGCTCGCCGATAATGTTGAACACTG
Organism: Globisporangium recalcitrans; assembly: GCA_023333815.1. Taxonomy (NCBI): domain Eukaryota; phylum Oomycota; class Peronosporomycetes; order Pythiales; family Pythiaceae; genus Globisporangium; species Globisporangium recalcitrans. The sequence goes on from JAASFO010000019.1 coordinate 18,335, forward strand.
GATGAGCATTTTGCTGCCTATTCACAACACTTGAAGAGGCATGCCCGCTTGTCCCAAACGAGTACTGGTTTCCTGAATCCACTGGTGCGATCGCGGCGGCTGTCGCTGTCATCAAGTGAAGTAGAACTCGATCCACGTCTTGGACGTTCCGAATGTACTCGTGCAAGAAATACGGCGAGCCAGAGCCAACACCTGCAATCGACGTGTTGTTCCCATTGGAAGGCTGCGCCGAGTCTTCAAACGCGCGCAAGAAGTCCGAATACGCCAGGATGTTCACTTTCACATACCACTCGCTCCATTTGCCCACGTACGATTGCTCTTTGTTGAACATGTGCGCTGGCTTCTTCGAGCTGAAGCTGGCGCCAATTCCAGACGAACTCAGACTCTGACCACTGAACCGTCGAGATCCTGACGCTGCCAGATTAGCAGTCGTGCTCGTTGTCGTTGTCGCACTCTCAGTTGTGGACGTGACAACGTACTCGAGCCACACATTCTGCTTCCACTGCAGCAAGAACACAACGAGGATCTTTGTCACGTCCCGATACGCGCTTCCAGCTCCGGTTGGGTCTCCGCCATTACGAGGAGATTCTGGCGACCGCTTGACCGTCGTTGTCGCTGCCGCATCCGGGACAGGTTTCTGGTATCTCTTGATGTGGACTTTGTTGACAATGAAGCCCTCGCGAATGCGAGCCTCCATGATACGCTCCACGTCTGCGAAAATGCGATACTCGTGCACCTTTTCGCGCCACATGCGATATGGACGCAACGGAAGAAGCGTGCGTCCATCGAACGAGGTGCAACTCATCTCATCAAGTTTCAGCACTGGGGACGAAATCGCGTGCACACTCGACGTTCGAATGAAACACGCTTCCTGCAAGGCAGTCATTTCCTTGATGTCGTCGCTGTGCGCTTGTCCATAACACGCTCCATGGAGCGCAAGGTAGTCAAAGACCGTGCCGCCAGTGGTTCCTGCGATGAATCGCAATAGATCGACATCAGGAACGAACCCGAACGACGAGTTCGGCGCGTTTTCACCGCCGCCGACCCGCAGGAAATGACAGTGAATATCATGGCGCACGAGCTGCATCAGCAAATTGTCGTACGAGTACGCGTCGAACAAGTCGACAACGCCATCTGTGACCATGACGAGGATCGGAGCGGCATCGCTCGGGAGCGAGTTGAGCGCAAAGACGGCGTTCTGCAGGATCCACGACAGACTCGCTCGCGTAGAGTGGTACTGGTGGAGATAGTCACTGTCAAAGCCTTCTTCCTGGGCTTTTACTGCCCAGTCATCTTCAATGAGGTGGATTCGCTCCTTGATCATCTGCAGCAGGTGCACCACATTGTTCGGATTCACGATGTAGCCCTGGACCAGCACGCTCAGCGACTCCACCTGAGCTCCCTGGATCATAACAGAGAGGTGGATCTCTGGAACAAACATCTTGTCCCCAACAAACATCTTCCCAAGAAGACCCCAGATGAAGAGCTGCATTGACACACACACAGGCACGCAGTCAGCTAACGGCAGACTACACAAGCAATATCAGAGCACTGCATAACAAACGCACCTCAACTGATTCGTACAGCATGTCAAGAAACAGCCGCCCTGTCGTTGGATCAATCGAGAGCGTCGAGGGCGACGCATCGAGGCACACGACGCAGCGATAGCGTTTGTACACGACCCCCACTTCGGTCGCCGACGTCATTCGTGCGCTGGATAACACGCTCGCGTCATTGTCACCTCGAAGACTCTGAGCTGTCATCGCAGCGACCGCCGACTCTGCGTGGCGTTCATTCTCTGCGTCCGAGTCGTGCAGCTCTGCTTTATCATCGCCATCTCCGTCACTCTCGCCACTCAACTCGCTGTCACTCGTTTCGCTGTCTTCTGGCTCGTACGTGATCGCAGCGACACCCATGCCTTCGCCTAGCGCCATTCCTTTCTTTTTCATTCGCTCACACACCTCTCCGCTCTCGTGCTGGAGCTGCTGCTTCAGATCTCGGTTCTCGTTCTCCCCCGACGCATCAGCCACGATCTCTGCGCTGTCGTTACCACCACCGCCTTCTCCAGCTTCTTCTGCGCTCTCGCCCTCGCGTGGCACAGCCTCTTGTGGGAGCAGCTGTTGCGCGAGCTGCTGGAAGTGCCAGAGCGAGAGCGTCGTGCGGTTCACCACGCTGATGTCGGGGCTCGAGAGCAGCACGCGCGCCACGCGCCGCCGCCGGTCTCGCGCGCCTACCCGCGTCATCCGTCTGCCTTTCCGTATCTGTCTGTCTGTCTGTGTCTCTGCCGCCCGGTGTCGTCCCGTGAGTCTGCGCCTGTGGTCGACTAACGCGCTTCCGCCTGCGCTCTCTGCGTCATTCACGCGCTTTCTTTTTCTTCTTCGTCAAATCCAAGGTTCTCATTGCCAGTCACAGTACCGTATACCACCTATTAAAAGATCCCAAATAGCCTACTCTGAGCGCAAGATCTACAAGGACTCGCAGGCTACGCTCAGCGTAACCACTTGGACATTTGGGTCAAGAAACTGAGCCAAATGCTGTTGGAAAGCTCGGACAACTGGGTCAAATCGAGTTGGCTCGGAAAACAATAGGAGAGGAAGAAGGAGAATGTCCCTTCGAGTGTTGACCAGCAGAAGTGCAACACTGCCAACATGGCAGAGAGAAGCGTGGACGCGTACGCGCGCATTCTGTCGCGCGTGGAGCCGCGGGAGCTGCAGGAGCAGTGCCAGCGCGTCGTGCGCAGGGACGCGAAGCGGACGCTCCGCAAGCTCACGCAGCTCCAAGGCGCGCTGCAGCGGCTGCAGGAGGTGGACGCAGCAACGAGACGCTTGCTTGCTCCGGCGCAAAATGGCTCCGACAGCAACACCAGCAACAGCAACATACTGGCGCAGTTGAGCGAGATCCTGGCTCTGCGGGAGCGACTCATGAGTGCGCTAGACGCTTTGACGCAGTTTCCGCCAAGTGCGAGCGATCGCGTAGGTGCATTTGTTGCTTGCTGTTTTAGCGCATCACCAGGTCCATGAATCCTCTGACTGACATCGTCGCAACACTCATTTCACTTTGTGTGCGTCACAGGTGAAGATGGAGACTGGATTGGAGAAGCAACCGTTGGCCACCGCGCCAGGCGAGGATGCTGACAAGAGAGAGCAACTTGTACAGAAGCGCAAGGTCGTTCCGCAGGTCGATGATTCGCCTCTGTCGCTTCCATCAGCAGACAAGTGTGCTTTGCTGATCAAGCAGGAAGACGTGACAACGACAAAGACGATGGAAGTGGAGCGCCAATGCGCTGGTGCGCAGCCAGTCACCCGCAGACGCTACTCGGCACCGATCATCGACTTGTCCAACGAGTCAGATGACGAGGGTCCCCCAACTCCGCTCGAACTGAAGCCCCCGACGTGCCTTGAAGATGCGTGAAAGCTCTGGCGGGCAAGTCCAGTGATCCAAAGCCACCAGTTCCCGTTCCTGATCGAGAAGCTGCAGACCCATTTGTACTCACGAGCTACGCGTCTGGAGTCGAACGAAACTCAAGAGATCGCCCAGGCGATCGAGATTGCGATCTCCATTGGCATGAGTCCAGGCACCGTGCCGCCGAACGACCCCGCGCTCACTGATCTGCTCATTGCAATTCGCCAGTTTCGAGCGCTGGGAGCGGATGAAGTTCCGGTGCAATTCACAGAGTAAGCGGTCTCGCGTGTGTGAGTGTGGTGCAGTTAGCCAAGGTGCGGTCTCTATCAACCCACGTTTGCTTACTCTTTGCGTGTAGGATCGCCAACACGTTCACAGCGTTCCTTCTACCCACAGCAGTAGCAGCCGCGAGTGTTGCACTAGGCGATCCATACATCGTGCAGCACAGAGAAGGCATGGTCATTCGCGTCGACGTGTAGAAAGCAGTAAGTGAGAAAGAACCTGGACATGTCTGTAGTTTATTGATAACGTACACTGAGCAAAAGAGTATCTCCAGACTAGACAACGCAGCCAAAGACACCATCGCCGACCGACGCGCAGCGATACGTCGCGTTCAGATCTGTCAGCGTCACGGGACAGTTTCCCTTCACGCTGCCGCTGCAGATCGGGATTTGAGCGCACAGGTTGCCAATGTCCTTGGCTTCTCAAATGCAAGCTCCAACGAGAGTCAGCCAATCGAGGAGATCAGCATGTAGCAGTAGCAGAACGTCAATATGTAACGTTTTGCTTGTGACCTGCGATTTGAGGCCACTCCATTCACGTCAGAACACAACATGAACGACTCTCAACTCGGCGACGAGTGAGGAGCTCCATTGTGGGTAGTTCCAGAGTTTGTGTGACTTTGCTGCGACTTTGTATCCATTTTCGACTGGATTATCTTGCTTTCTCAATGTCCACTGCTTGGTTCGCCCGTCGCCAGCTGGAGAAAAGGTGGCCATTCCGATCCACACAGAATCCAGCCATCCTTGGCACTACTGGACTATTTCGACGACAGGAAAACGAGCAGAGACACATGGACGCAACAAAGAGGCAAGAGATCTAGGTGTTGCTGCAGATGTGAAGCAGACACCAAACCAAACGGTTCACACAAATGGAGCACCACTGGATGCCTTGTTAACACAATTTTGCACTCTCTGTGTGAGGTTCACACCAGAGCATCACAACAGCGACTTGCACTGCAAAACTCTGAAGCGATCTGCTGATTCCTCTGAGTCAGAACAAAAAAGGTCGAGAAGAATCAGCGGATACCTTTTGTAGCCGAATAGAGCGCTCTGTCAACACTTCAGATGATCACTGCCAATTGCGAAACGCCAAAGCAGCAAGCTGAACAAGCGATTCGCATGAGCGGCTTCGAACGCATCCTCGCGCGCGTGGGCGGCGACGCGCTGCGCGACTACTGCTCGTCCGCCATCGAGGACGAGCTCAAGAACCTCAAGGAGAAGATGCAGGTCTGTCTCGCGAGCGTCGAGAAGGCGCTGGAGGTGCAGGACGCCATCCTCAAGCTCAACGTGCCGCTGACGGACAACGCGGCGACGTTCGCAGCCATCCAGAGCAGCTACCACAAGTTCAACGACGACCTGGACAAGTTCATCAAGGAGCAGAAGCAGGTGCGTTTGTGTGCCTATTGCGGTGGTCGTGGCAGTCGTCCTGTGTGTGAGCAACTAGTGTTGTGACGCACGTCTTGCTCTTTGTATGGTCAGGTGCAAGCTGCAGATGTGGCACGGAGAACAGAGGAAGAGCAGGCGAACACCAGCGCCAAGCGAAGTCGGTCGCGCGCTGACAGCACAGCCAGCAATGCCGGAGAGCAGAGAGCGAGCTCACAGGAAGAGGAGATCGCGCGTCTGCTGGGCATGATCCAGCACCGACTCACGCGCAAGCAGAGCGACTGGATCCCAGCGACCATCAGCGATGTCAGCTCGATCAGCGCGCATTTGAAGAGCTACGCGCCAGACTCGACCCAGCGAAAGGATCTGGTGCTCGTGCTCGACCACTTCATCTCGGCTGTGCTGCTCAGCTCCATGGTCACAGACGCGGTGCTTTCGCAGCTGTCCGTGATGCTCGACGATCTCGTGGGAGCTCACGACGACATTGACGAGTACATCAGGTAAGTGGAGTGACCTTGCAGCTCGAACTGTACTGATCTTTCCACACAGGGATTTGGCATGATCTAATTCGTATTGCTCTCTGTAGATCTGCGCGCGAGTTGCTGGCGAGCAAACGCTCGGCTTTCGCTCCACCAGAGCACAGCAACTACGGACAGCACATGACCTCTCACGCGGCATCAGCACAACACCAGACTGCTCCAAATGGCATCCACATGGTGGACCCGCAGCATTTCAACAGCCGGAACTCGGCGATTGTCTCGGAAGAGTCTCCTCGCCACAAGAAGCCCAAGATCGAGCACAACGCCGTGGATCTGATCGTGAAGGTTGAGAAGACAGCTGCCGCCGCGCAATCGATCGCGCACCAAGCAGGCGCCTTCGAAGTCCACGTCTACGATCTGCCGTGGGGTGCGATGCAGACAGACGTGGAGGCGTACTTTAGCGGCGCTGGCGCCATCTCGTCGATCCGCATGCCGACAATGGAGGACGGCAGCACGGTCGGGGTCGCGATCATCCGCTTTGCCGCCTACGAGAGCATGAACACGGCGCTGCGCATGGATGGGTACCACTTCCAGGGCAAGAGCTTTCGCGTGACGGTGCCAGCCAAGTCCTCGTGAGTGAACAGCTCCGTATCCTATAGCCTGTAGTGCATCAAGTTTGCGTTTCTACCCCAAGACCTCCCAAAATAGGCAACTGAACGATTTCGGGTTGTCTATTTTGGGTGTCGACAACAATTTTGTGTCATTTGGTATTTTGTGCAATTGGTTTATGCTGCCACTTGGTTTCACTGCATCTCGATTTTTATCGCAATCTGTGCAAAATATAGTATGCCACACTATTAATGGCGAGCCAAAAAGCTGTGTTTAGGCATCATCAAGCAATGGATGCGATGAGCAGCGGCTTCAAGTGGATCCTCGCGCGGCTCAGCGCCGACGTGCGCACCAAGTACTGCTCGCAGGCGCTGCAGGAAGAGCTCGCGGATGTGCAGACGCAGCTGAGCACGTGCTGCGAGGCCATGGCGCACGCCGCGCAGGTCGAGGCGGCCATCGCCTCCCTGGAAGCCAATCAGGGCGGGGCTGCCATTCGACCGCAGAGCGTGATCCTGCTGCTCTCCGAGCTGCACGCGCTCCAGCGCAGCTTCCAGCACCAGATAGAGACGCTGTTGCAGCCGTTCAAGGTGCACCACGCGCATTTCCCATTCATTTCCGCACGGCAGAATGGATGGCTAACTTGGGTGTTGATGGCGATTGGATTGACACATTGTGCAGGACACAGCGACGGCTTCCAATGGCGGAAGCTCGGGAAAGAAAGAGCAGCAACCAACAGCTACAACAGAACCCGCAGAGGTAGCAGCAGCAGACGAAGACGCAGAGGATGAGCACGCGGATCAGCGAAAGTTCCTCAGCAAGATGCAGAGCATCGTGAGCAAGCGTCGCCGAACCACGTGGCTCGTGGACGCAGTGGAAGTGATGCGAGAGTTCGTGAGGAGCCATCCTGTCGAAGATCCCGTCGACCACGGAGTGCTCAGCAAACGCGAAAAGAAAGCTCGGAAAGAATGGAAAAAGCTCATCATCAGAGCGTTGGAAGCACTGCGATGTGCACTCTTGGAGCACGTAGCGGAGCACGTCGAGCAGCTGCCTCGGTTCCTGAAAGCGCTCAAGAAACTGACCAAGCGCACGGCCGATCTGACGAGCTACTACGAGTACGTGTTGCAGTGCATACGCTATATGGCGAGCTGCCTTTTGCATGGGGACTGACATCGTGTCTGAACCAACAACAGGGAATCCGAGCAGCTGCTGACTGCGAAAGAGCAGGAAATCGCCGACAAGAAAGCCCAAAAGAAGTCCAAGAAGGACGCCAAGAAGAAGCGGAAGATGTCGGATGCAAGCACGACGTCCAGCGTCACAAGTGTCCGCGAGAGACGACTGACAGCAGCAGCGACTGAGCGACCCGAGAAGAAGCTGACGATCGCGGAGATTCGCGTTTTGCTGACACGGTGCGCGGAAGAAGTGAAGCAGCTGCGCGACAAGTTCACGAACGACCTCTTTGACCAGAACCTCAACCACCTAGAAGACATCATGTCGTCGCTCTCGCGTGAGTTCACGTACGACGACGTGTCGGCGCTGGTGACGAGTCTCTTTGCGGTCGTGGAGCACGTGGAGAAGGTCAAGCAGCCTGTGAAACGCAAGAACCGCCTCATGCGGCTCGAGGCGACGCTGCAGATCCTGTCCGACTCGACGACGATCCCGCTGCGCAACCGCCACCGAGCGATGGTGCAAGAGTACCTCACAAACTGCCAAAAGTCACTCAAGCAGATCCGGAGCCACCCGGGCGGCAGCGAAGAAGCTGGCAGCAGCTCTTCAGCAACAAAAGAGACAGAAAAGGCGAAAAAAGGTTCTCACTCTGTAGCGGATCCGACACCGAGAGAGGCGAAACGAGTCAAGCACGAGAGCGAGGCAGCAGCACACATAGACGCTCGCTTCAAGAGCGCGCACGTGCGCTTTGATAGCTAAGCAACTGGCGATGAGGCGTGTATAGGAGAGAGACAAAGAACCAAGTTCCTGTAGCTAGATTTGGTATCAACAGCCCAATGAGAGAAGAGGGGATACCTGTTCGCATGACTTGATCCCTGCCCTTTGACATCGATCACAGACACCGCCGCCCTATGTCAAGTACAAGCTGCTGGCAAAGACGACGTCGCGCTTGATGGACTCGGACGCGACCTCCATCTTCCGGAACAGCCGCGGGTCGCCGATCACGCGCGCGGCGTTGCGCACTTCCCTGCAGACTTCGTCCAGGCGCGTGATGCAGCGCACGATCGAGCCTTCCTGGATGTCCGTGAGCAGACAGAGCTCCTTGAACGGCATGCCGCGCGACCACTCGTACACGACCTCCATCAGCCCAAAGTTGAGCGCTCCCTTGCAGTACACGGCCGGGTCAATGTCCAGATGCTGCTCCAGCTGAATGAGTCCAAGCGACTCGGCGATGCGCTTGACGACCTCGCGCGCTTCCTCCAGACGCGGCGTGAGCGTCGGCTCGGACTGCGTCTTCTCCTGGAAGATCAGCGCCGAGAGCACGGCCACGATCTCCTCCGGCTCGAGGTTCGCCAGCACGTTCTCGAAGATCATCTCCGTGAGCACGATCTCCTCGCACGTGTTGATCTCGCACGCGACACGGCCCTTGACCTGCACCACGCCGTCTTCCGAGATGTACCCGAGTCGCTTGAGCACCTTGAGACGCTGCTGGAAGTCTGGGAACAGCGAGAGCGAGTCGTTCGAGAGCTCACGGGTCAGGCGCGTCACGTAGTCCCTGAGCTTCGACATCTTGTCCACTTTGCCCATCACGCGCGAGAGCGAGCCTCCGGTTGCGTTGGCGCCGCCTGTGCATGGATGGGTCACGACCATGTGGTGCAGCTGCTCCCAGTCGCTGTACATGGTCACAACGTCCAGACTCTTGAGCTTGAGCTCGTTCACCACGTCCACGTACGACAGCAGGGGCTTCTGCGTGTTCTCCTTCTTCTCCAGCTCGATGAGGAACTCCACACTGCTCGCGAGCTCTTTCTTGGACGACGAAGCGACCAGCGTCTTGAAGTTCACGCTCGTGGCTTCAATGTTGGTCACCATCTCGATGCACGTCTCGGGGATGTCCAGCACCGCGTACTTCTTGCCCAGGAGCGTCTCCACAGTGTTGGACTCCAGTTCTTTCGCCTCCTTCGCTTTCGAGTTGCTTTGAGCGCCACCAAACATGCGATCATCAGCACTGTCGTCTCTCTTGCTGTGCAGTGGACGGCTACCGAAACTGGACGACGAAGACGATGACGACCTGTTGTTAAGCCCAAAGCGGAGCCCATCCTTCTTTTCAGGCTGCGACAGGGTCTTTGCTGGAGGCACGTAGTCCTCGGCGCACAGGAAGATCACCGTGATGGACTTGAAAAGCCCCGAGTTGGCTGACGATGACGCGTCCGAACTGAAGGACGAGCCAGATCGGGGCATTAGATCCTCGGATGATGCGGACGCCAATGGGTTCGAGTTCGTTCGAACGACGAGTGCGAGCATGTCGGCGGGCAATCCCTTCGCATTGATGACCAGGATACGACCAGGGGCGATCGCGTTCCTGGCAGCGTTCGCATTCTTCGTGAGCATCCACTTGGTCAGCTTCTTCTCCACCTCGTGCTTCTGCTTCTTCAACTGATACAACTCCTGGATCTGCGCCAACTCGCCGCTAGGTTCAAGATGCGGATACTCTTCACGCAGCGCCGCGCCAAGCTGCTTGAGCAGCTTGCGTCCGCGCAGGATCAGCTGCGGGATGTTCTTGGACGCGAGCGCCTTCTGCGTCTGGAACTCGGAGAACGAGCGCTTCATCATGTCCTCCACAGTCAGCACCTCGACACGCAGCAGGTTCAGGATCATGTTGTATGTCAGTCGGAACTGACTCGAGAGCGACGTCGCCTTTCCAGCCAGCATGGTTTGCAGCGACGTCGGCTCAGGGACATCGTTCCAGCACGAGATGATCACGGTTCCGACCAAATCGAGACCGCGACGACCCGCTCGTCCAGCCATTTGCGTGTACTCGCCCGGTAGCAGATCGCGAAAGCTCTTTCCGTCGTGTTTGCGGATTCCGTTAAACACGACAGTGCGCGCCGGCATATTCACGCCCATGGCAAACGTCTCCGTGGAGAAGAGAACCTTGACGAGCCCTCTTCCAAACAAGATCTCGACCATTTCCTTGATGATGGGGAGCAAACCACCATGGTGGACACCGATGCCGCGCTTCAGCATCTCCTTCATAGTCAGTACTTGCGGCAGCTCCCGATCCGATCCCTGGAGTCGCTGGATGCTCGATTCCAAGAACAGATGGATCTCCGAGCGCTCCGAGGGCGTGCTGAGGTCCAGTTTCGACAGTTTGTTGGCCGATTCTTCGCACAGTTTCTTGCTGAATGCAAACACGACAACAGGCAGCAACGCCTTGTCCTTGAGCGAGTTGATGAGCTTGGTCCACTCACTTTGGTCGCCTCCAGACGTGCGTCCCATGTTGCGCGAACCCCCACTGCTGCTCCCGCCGCCGCGACCTGCTCCTGCCTTGGGTTTGTCCGATGGCGGGAAGAGCTTTGTCTTCGCAGCACTGTACGCTCCTGGAAGGTACCCATGAGATGCATCGTACAACTTGAAAAGCTCCTTGCCGGCGTACAGAAAGTGCTGCAGCGGAACCGGACGCTTCGTGGTCGAGATCACGTGGATCTTCTTCTTCTTTGTTCGGCCGATCCAGTCCGAGAACTCCAGGTGGTTCGGCGTCGTCGCCGACAGAAACACCATCCCAATGTGCTCGGGAAGCATGATGATCACTTCTTCCCACACGACGCCGCGCTCGCTGTCGTTGATGTAGTGGATTTCGTCAAAGATGACCCACTCAATGTCGCGAATCACGTCGGCGCCTCGGTAGAGCATGGAGCGCAGGATCTCCGTGGTCATCACCAGGCAGCTCGCTTCCGGATTGATGCTCACGTCGCCTGTGATCAGCCCGACGTTCTCGGGACCAAACTTTGTGCGGAAATCGCGGTACTTTTGGTTCGAGAGCGCTTTGATCGGCGACGTGTAGATCGTGCGCGTCATGTGCTTCTGCGACATCGCGATCGCGTACTCGGCGACGACAGTCTTGCCAGCAGACGTGTGCGCAGCGACAAACACGCACTCGTGGCGCTCCAGGTGGATCACGCACTCCTTCTGGAACGTGTCGAGCTCAAAGTCGTACTTGATCGCCATGTCGGGCACTTTCTCGTGAAAGTTGCGCACGTCCACACTGGCGATGCTCGCCCATTCCGAAGTAGGAACAGTCGGCGAAGACTGACGTGCAAGCTTCGAGGAACCCGTGCCTGACGCTAGGATCGCCTCCAGTTCCGCTTCAGGCTCGCCAATAGCGGCATCTTCTTCAGAGCCTGGAGCTCCGCCCTCAACTTCAGTTGCATCGACAGCAGCTCCTTCGCTTTCTTTCTCTTCTTCCTCGCCATCGCCCTTCAGTTCACTCGAGTCGTCGTCTTCGACATAAAACCCGAGATCATCGTCGTCTTCCAGGTCGTGGAGCAGCTCGTCGAGCGCCATGGTGCCGCTCTGATTGTCTGCTTGAGCCATCGCATCGGACGCCTTTTCATCCGCAACAATACGGCGAATCGCCTCGACGTGCTCTCGGTCTGCTGCTACCTGGAAATACGGCTTGAGCAGACCATCAGGGTTCACGCCAACGACCTCCAAGCTGTTTTCGCTCTTTGGTTCTTCTTCGAGGGTTGAAGCCTCGAGTGGCTTTCTCTCCAGTTCACGGATGTCGTCCACCGTCAAGCAGCCATCCAAACCAGGCGCGCTAAACACAAGACGCTCCAGCATGTCCTACACAATCGCAATATAAAGACACATCACGTGAGCAGCAGCCACAGTACTGGTATATGAGCAGACCCACGGTAGAAAGTCGACGCACATAGTCGTCCAGGTCGAGACTGTCGCCGAGCACCAGCGCGTTGCGTGCCTGCTCCTCGGGAGAACTGAACGCCGCGCCTTCCCTGCCACGGGTCAGTAACCCCTGAACACCACTGGCAGCAGACGATCCATCTTTGTCCAGATCCACGAGCGAGTCGCCGCCGGGCGAGAACGGCTTGTTGGTCATCTTGCCGCGCGCGTACTCGTCCTGCTTGGTGAGTGCGCTGGAGAAGCCCGCGTCCACGCCCGAGCGGCTCGTGTCGATCGGTCGGAACTCGTACGAGAGGCTCAGCGGGTTGAGCACCATCCCACTGCGCTTTGGCACGAGCTCCATGCGCGCGTTCGACATGGGCATCTGCGCCAAGAAGCGGCTCGCATGCGGCTCGGGGAACACGTAGCTGCCCGTCGGGTACGGACTCAGATTCTCAAGTGCGAACAGCGGACGCGTCTGCTTCTCCAGCTCGCGCTTCGCGACGGCCGGGTTCGCGTACGGAGACGTCAGCGCTGGGGTCGAGAAGATTGTTGTCGACTTCTTGGTGGCAGCAGCTCCGCTCTGCGGCACGATCTCGACGCTGTCCGGCGCGAGTGGCGACGCCGACACCACAGCGAACTGGCGGAACGCATCGGGCGTAGCGCCATTGCTGCCGCTGCTGCTGCTCTGCTCTGCCTCCAGGCGCTTGAGGTCGCTCAGCAGCCGGTCGATCTCCATGCTCAAGAAGCTCTCTCCTTCCTTCGCTTTCCTCTCTTTGAGTGCCACAAAAGGGGAAAATGTATCCTGAAGTGACTATTCACTGCGATCTCGAATAAACTCTTTACACTGATCGTGCGAAACCGATGATGAGAGCGATCCCTATTGCGAGAATCCTGTATAAATGCATCCTGCAGCTCAGAATAGTAGCCTCTGCTCAGCTCACTTTTGTTGCGATCTGACTGCCACCTTCCTATTGCAGTTTTTGCCTCGCAGAGTGAAAGCAGCAGTGCGGAGGAAGCAGAGATGACGATGGCACAGGACGCAGAGGACCTGGCGCTGCGCTGCTGCGTCTGCGGCACGTCCGCCGAGGACGACAGCAACTACCTCAACACCAAGATGAAGATGCTCATCTCCAAATGCGGCCACCGCTTGTACGTCCACGCTGAATAGAGAGCTCTTGAGTTGTTGCATGTGTGAATGACGCCATTCATGGCGTGAGGCTCACACTGTCATGTTGCTGTCTGTTAGCTGCGACCACTGCATCAAGCGCGAGTTCCAGCACCACCGCGAGATCCCGTGTCCCGCGTGCCAGAAGCTCGTGAAGAAGTCGCAGCTGCAGGACAAGACGATCGAGGAGCTCAACTACGCCAAAGAGACGTCCATGCGCAAGAAAGTCACGAAAGAGTGCGTCTTGCATGTCAAACGCAGTTGGTGCGATTGTCGAGGCTCTTATTACCGCCATCCACTCACTCTTTGTTCTGGACTGTTGCCTTATAACCCGCTCTGCTACTGTAGTTACAACAAGACGGAAGACGACTTCAACACCACGGACGAGTACAACGACTACCTCGAGACGCTGGAGAACCTCAGTGCGTCGTTACTTCCTTTATCTGACTACCCGTCGCTAAGCTGTACGCCATTGCATGCATGCACGTAGAGTCTAATTGTCCGTTGCTTTATTTTGTGAGTAGTCTTTGATCTCGTGTACGGAGACGACAACGAGAAGGCGGTGGCGCAGCGCCAGTGGAAGCAGTATCGCATGGAGAACGCGATCGCGATCGCGACCAACGACGCGAAGAAAGCGGACGAGGAGCGCCGCATCGCGCAGCTGATCAACGAGCAGCAGCGGCTCGCGGAGGAGCGCCGGCAGCTGCAGCAGCGTGAGGACTCGCAGTTCGAAGCCGACCTGCAGCGCCAGAAGGCGCAGCTCATGGAGGTGGCGCTGGGCGAGCGCGACGAGGGCGACGTGACCAAGCTGCGCGCCACGACGACCGCCATCCCGATCGACCAGGCGGTGACGGCCGAGATGGAGGCGGCGATGATGGGCTTCCAGCCCGGTGTGATCGGCGGACCGCAGCCGATCCCCGTGCCCGGCGGCAAGCGCGGACCAAACTTTGGCGTGAACGAGTCCAAGAAGCTGCGCCGCGAGCAGCAGCGCGCCGGCGGCTACGACCCAGAGCTGCAGTTCAAGCGGAACCGCAGCGAGGCGTGGTGCGGCATCTACTTTCGCCCAGAGAACGGAGGAGGGGGACCTGCACCCATGGACGTGTGCTGATTTCCACAATGCAAAGCTTTTTATCATATTCACCCGACTTCGAACTATCTACCCTCTAACCACGCATCCTCTATTAGCATTTGACTTTGGTCAGACACGCGCGCTTCCAGCGTCGCTTGAAGTACAGGTTCAAGTGCCGCCCGGCATCTCGCAAGCCATCCCACTCGCGCTTCTCCTCTTTCGTCAGCTGAGGATACAGATCGTGCTCCAACTCGTGGTCTCTCTCCGTGTCGTGGAGCTGGATCGAAGTGGACATGGCGTCGTACTGGAGACGCAAGTGACCCTTGATCGCCGCCATCTTGCGCGCCGGGTTGTTGCTCCAGACCACGCGCTCGCTAGACGCACTTTGCTGGCGCTTGAGCGAACGCCCGACGCTCGTCTGCAGGAAGCCCGTCCCGGGGACCCCGACAATGTCTGCCAAAGTGTTGAGCAAGTCGTAGTGCTCCGCTGGCGCATCAACCAGAGTCCCAGCGTCGCCATCTCTAAAGCAACCTTCAGCGACGATCATCGCTGCGACGCGAGTCGCCGAGATCTGTCGCGACTCTGGCGCTACAAGCCCGTTCTCGGGTCCCTGACCGTGATCCCCGACCACGACGACGATCGTGTCGTTCAAGACGCCGTCTTTCTGCATGCGGTCGAGAAACTCGCCGAGCGCCAGGTCCTGGAAGTACCGCATCTCGAGATAGTTCTTCACCGCGGACCCGTCGTTGTGAGCGCTGACGTAGTCCTTGTAGAGCGGAGAGAAGTCGGGCTTGTCGTACCGATCGTACCATTGCGGCCGATCGGTGTACGGCGTGTGGGTCGAGATCGTGTAATGGTTGATGAAGAACGGCGTCTTGGGTTTGCCCGCTCGCGTCCGCGCCTTCTGCTCCTCGGTCTTGTTCTTGATGAGGTTCCCGAGTACCTGGAAGGACACGTCGTCGTGCACGCCCCAGTCCGACATGGCGCGACCTGCTCCATCGCTCGAAGAGATCTCCCAGTCCTCCGCCTGGATCCCAAGATCCTGCTCAGCGAGTTTCTTGACGTCGTCCATCGCCAGCACCGTGTCAAAGCCGTGCGTTGGCAGGAAATACTCCCACTGGTCGTACTTGATCGGACAACCCGTGATGAACGTCGGCTCGTAGCCCTTGGCTTTGAAGAACTGCGGCATCCCAGACAGCTTGACGCCAGTTCGTCCCCCCGAAGTGCCCGAGTCCGGGATGCTGTCGTACGGGATCTGACCAAACAGGATGCTCTCGAGCGAGCGGCTCGTTGTCCAACTGGACCAGAAATTGCGGAATGCGATGCCGCGCTTCGCCCACTTGTCAAAGTGCGGCGTGACCGTGATGTTGGCGTCCTTGAGTAGGTACGTATTGTTCCCGACCAGGTATTGCGAGTCGTGGTACCGGAACGACTCGACGGCGATCACCAGCACGTTGGGCGGATCTTCAGGGTCGACGCTCACATCGAACGCCAGCGGACCGTGGAACCCGAGCGTCCTTCGATAGAGCACATTGTCCTCAAAGAGCGTGAAGTTCTCAGTCTCGGGGCTGATGTAATACGCCGCGGAGGCGATCTCGGCGCTCGCGAGCCCAGGATACAGCTCAATGTCAAAGAAGATGCGGAAAAACTCGTTCAGACTCGTGTTCAGCGCCGCGGACGCCACGATCGGACTGCACGAGTGCGCGACCGCGACCACAAACACTGGCACAGTCAGCGCCAACAGACTCCGCCACACCCACTTGACCTTGTCCTGGCTCGTATCATGGCGTGCCGATCTGTACGCGGCGTTCTTCTGCACACTCGCCGCCAAGCTGCTGTTCTTTGGCGCTTGCTCACCTTCTTCGAGGCTATCATTCTCGTTATCGTCGTCATGATCATGATCGCTCGAGACGCGCTCGTACTGCTTTCTGATCTTCGGGTCGACGCCATTCGCCGACAGTGAAGCGAGCGCGTCGCTGGGACTCCACAGCGACAGATCAACCCAGATTGTGCACGCGACAGCAAACGCCAGCGATGCGATCACCGTCACGACCGCCGTCTCGCGCGCCACGCGGACCTCGTACTCGGAGACGCGCAGCAGCGACGCCGCTCCCTTGGCGTTGAAGTACGCCTCGATGAACTCGAACGTGAAGCGCATGTGGCGGATGCGCACGAGCAGCCAGTCGGCGCCAGATGGGAGGATCCACAGCACGTACAGCACCAGAAAGACGCCGAAGCGCAGCGCTCGCTTGGCGCACTGGCGACCCCCACTCGCTCGCCACTCGCTCGGTCGTGTGCAGCGGTCGAAGCCCCAGAGCAGGAGCACGAGCGGCGTCGCGCACGCCCAGTCCTCCAGCAGCCCCACGAATATGCCCAGCACGCGGTTGGTCCAGTTCTGCTCGTCCGCCGCGCCGAAACTCTCCATGATGGACGCCAGCGCCACGCACCTGTAGACGAAACAGTAGCCCACGACGCTCCCGTAGACGCCCAGCCAGTGGAGCCACGAGCGGCGGTGATGGTGGCAGCAGCTCTTGTCCCTGCGGCGCGGCATGCTGCGTAGAAGTTCGTCTCTGATCTGGAACTGGTTTGTGCTGGTGATGCTTCTGGTTGTGACATGTGGTGATGATTTCAGCTTGTCGACAAATTTGAACTTGTGAGAGGGGGCAGTTTCACATGGAGCAATTTGGGATGGTTTGGTGTAAATTGATGCGGACACTGATTGCTGTTTTGTACCTTTTTGCCTTCAAAAATGGCCCTTTTGTCTGCATGTCATCCATCATTTCACACACCAGTTCTTCGTCAAATATCACCAAATATCGTTGCTGGCGAAGCGATCTGCCAGATGATCCTCTCGAGACTCGGCGCGAAGGAGCTGCAGCAGCAGTTGCTTGATGCTACCGATCTTACTAGGACGCCTTCACAGGTGTAGACAGCGCTCTGTTGTACCCTCTTCGTCGCTTCATGAGTGTGTGTGTGTGTGTTTGCTTTCACTGGGCTGAAGCGAGCATGTGCACCAGGAGCCACAATCCCAGACCAGCCGGAAGCGTCCACGATCCAAGTCGCCTCCTACTACGATCGAGACAACCCCGCACGAGTCTACAGTGCAAGACCAAGCCGAAATGAGTTCGGTCTCGACGCTCAGCGAGACCGAGACTGAGTCGCTGCAACTCCAACCCCAGCACCACGGCGTTCCTGTCAGTGCTCCCGGGTGTCACTATCAGCTGCGTTACTATCCTGCTCGCATTCGCATTCGCCCCAGCACCATGGATCCGGTAGCGTGAGTGCATCGTTCCGTTTGCCTACGTCGTAGTCATCAGTGCGCTCTCAACTGCCGAGCGAGCATTACTACCCGCATCATCCGAACTGCCAACATGGCGGCTTTGACTGGACGCTGCTCGGGAACTCGGTGCTCTTCACGGGACTGGAGGTGTTGCAACACAAACGAACTGACTAAAATCCAACCCCAAGTGGTCGAAAAACAAGAAAAAGAAAGAAGAATGCAGGGCTCACAGGTTCATGGAGCTGGAAGAAAGACCATGTTGACACCATGCGACTCTAAAAGCTGTGGATTCTTGTTCGTTCTGCATCCCATTCATCCAAATATTCGTTCATCTTGTGTTGCGGATTGTGATCCTGCCAGAATCGTGCATAAACCTGTGAGCACCTTTTGTAGCTAAACCTTGAGCAAGTGGCCTGTTTCTGAAACTGGAAGCTACTGCTACAACCCTCTGAAATGATGTTTCTCAACCTACAAACCTTCCTACGAATTGGGCTGAAACTGCAGTTGGCTCAGAGTTCTCGAATGGAGAGAGAAAACTCGATCCCACTAACACTTTGCGAAAAATCCGAGCCAAATTGGGTTTGATGTCGTTGACACTTTCGCCAAACTGCAGACTGCACTTGACAAAACATGGCGGACAAAGGACACAACGACGATGAGAACTGCAACAACGTGTACGTGGCGCTGCTCGCGGCGCTCGACCGCGGTGTTCTGCACGCGCACTGCGACGCGTTCTTGTGCGGGAAGCTGGCACAGACGCAGCGCAGCGTGGAGGACGCGGCGGCGGCGCTCCAGCGGCTGCGGGACGTGACGCTCGCGTCGCAGAAGCTCCAGAACGGCGAAGAGCCGCTGCACGTGCAGCTCAAAGCTCTGTCGAAGCTGCGGCGGAAGGTGGCGCGTGCGTTCAGGCGAGCGAATGGGGCGGTTGGTGGAGAAGGGGGTGGGAATGTCCATGGTGGTGGCGTGGAGACTGCTGGGGATGTACGCGCAGAGGCAACTGGCGAGCTACGAGGGCAGCAAGTGCGTCCATGTTGTTACTGCAGGCTTGAGTGCATTTCATATGCGGCTGGGGGTTTATACTGAGTGGCTCATGCGTGTCCGTGTCACTTAGATGAAGGCTGAGCTAGCGGGTTTTGAGTTTGGAATGGGCGATGCTGACGGCGCGACCGATGCGCCAGTCGTTCAAGCCCAGCAGAGGCAGCACGCACCAGAAGGAGAGAGTCGTGGGAGGGGGAAAAGCTCCTCGCTATCGAGTAGCAGCACTGTCATCGCCGACTCTGTGGAGAAACCTGAGAGCTTGTCAGGCACGGAAGCCCGTGTGGAGAAACCGCGCGAGGCTCAGCGAATTCAGCCTGCAAGTAAAGAAACGGAGGCACCAGTGGAAGAACCGACCCTGGTGACCGGCGTCTCGCAAGTGAATAAGCCGACGGACGACGTGGTGCGAACGCCAAAGAACAAGAAGAGACAACGAGAGGAGTTAATGAACGGCGAGGCTCGAGACCCAAGCCAGCTGATGGATCTTGGGACAAGATCTGAACCCTGGGAACTCTGTGAGGTGCTGAGGAAACTGGGTGAGCAGTCTCCAAATTGTGAGTTCGTGACGCTGATTCGCAACGAGATCAGCATTCCAGGCGACTTTCCGAATAGAGATCTGGCAAGCCAGGTCGCTGCGATTCGTAGTCTGTCGGATGGGATTAAAGCGCTGTCCACTGCTTCGATTTGCAAGCACGGATCCGAGATCACCCCGAAACAGAGGCTGATGGTCGCTGCGGTGATTGTCGAGGCTGTGCATTTCTTCACGACGTTCGTGGTGAGGCAACCTGTCAGCGACGAGCCGCCAGCAGATGCAAGCGAGCTGTTCGCGATGTTGGAGTGCATTGGATCCACGATGGGAGTGTTCAAAGACTCGAAAGTGACATTGCAAAGGTACGGATGAGCGGTTTTAGTTCGTCTTGATGGCTTTCTGTGCAGCGGCTTGACTTTCTCTTGGATATGTGTGTTGTGGTAGACTGCGACAAAGCGACCGCGACTTGGCTGGCTATCTGCAAAGCACCCACGAAAACGAGTTTCAAGAGTGGGATCTTGAGAGAAAGCAGACGATGAGCAAGCGGCGCCAGTTCGAGAACATCCGAGCGACCCTGGAAAGCTGGATACAAAGCGAGAAATGCCGTGGGTCGGCGCTGGATCGACTGATAGATCAGTTTGAGCGGTTGCTCACGAGTGCGCTTGCGCTATGGGACGTCACGAAAGACGACGTCGTTCGAGCGTGCGTGGAGCAGATGGCGACTGTGGCGTCGATCGTCGACGGATCGATTGGTAAACTTGCTGCGCGAGCAGGGAAGCTGAACGCGTTCCGCAACATCCTGAGCAACGAAGCGCCACCGTCGTCGAGAGCCACTAGGGCAAAGAACTTCCAATTGCGTCGAGATGACGCATCCGCTTGAAGACAGAGAAGCGCCGACATGAACTGCGATGTTGTCTCCTCCATTTTGACATCCTGTCTTCATTCACCTCAGAGGTGAAGACTCGCCAATCAGCTCTATTGTGCCAAAATACTACTGCTGGTACCCAAGAACGTTTTCAGCGCATGATACGATCTGGTGAGAAAGCACGCAACCATCAGTGAAACAAAAAAGTTAGCGAGTCGAAACTTCGTCCAAATCACAACCCAACCGATCAAAGTCAAAGCACTCACCGATCCAGCGAAACCTCGAGAACCTTGTCTCGTGCGCGCGCAAGAGCCACCTTTTCACAAAACGCTGCATAGATGTGTCTTCGCTCCTCCGACAGAGAAAGGGTCTCTCCGCCTTCAACGATGCTCTTCACGGCTACAGCAAGCGCTTTCTTCACACTCCGCATGTGCTCTGGCCGCATGCGCTTCCCCTGCGCAGCTGAGCTCTCGCTGATTCTGGTAAAGATGCTCTCGAGCAGATTCAACAGGTCGTCCACATGGCTCTGCTTCTCGCCGGTATCATTGGCGTTTTCGACTTGCAGGGCGACACCAGCGCATGCGTTGGTTAGCAGTTGCCACGTTCGAAACACAGAGTCTGTGGGTTTGGCGATGTGGAGCCTCCCCGATACTTGGAGTTCTTCCAGCTGCTGGCGAATCCTGCCATCAAGAGAACATGTGGATATCAGGTGTGAGCGGTGAGATACTAAGCAAGGCTCACAAATACTTGATCGGCCACTCGCCTCGAAAACGCGGTCTTGATGTTGGGATACTCGCGATCGAGTTTCGAAAGCCCAGGAAGGAGCGTCGAAGCAACCATCGATTTCATGGCGGGACGGCGTTCGCGTTCGGCGTCTCCGATGAGCACGGCAGTGTCAACGGACCACTCAATCTGCGTCAGCCAATCTGCGTCGATGCTGCGACTCGGACCGAGTTCTCGAATGATCTCAAGAGCCGTTTTGATCGATTTCACCAGCTCTTCGAATCGTTGGACTCGCTCTTGGTCTTCGAGACCGAACACTTCGTCAGCTGTTGCGACGGTTTTGCGCACTTGGAACTCGAGGTCTCTCTGGTTGAAAAGAGAGGTTGTTTCTTCTTGGTTGGGATGCGCCATCGCCTCTTGGCTGTCCACACACTCTCTTTCTTCAATCTCGTCCCCCAGGTTTTCCGGGCGAGCTGTTGTCCGCTTAATACCAGCTAGCTGCAGAGTGCTCGCGCTGCGTGAGGTTTCTCTTGCGCTCGAATCTTCTACGCGGCGACTTGCCGACGGCCGCAGTCTCTCGCTGAGTTCACCAATTTCTGTGCGTGCCCTCGCTGATCGCGTTTCAGTTGACTGGGTCCTAGAAGGTCGGAGTAGACTCTTTTTGATAGAGTCCAGTCGATCTCGGCGCTGCCTGATGACTCCGTTGAGCGAGATGTCATGCACGAGCGAGTCCAGCTCGTCTGCGCATTGCACCACTTTCGGATCCGATTTCGGGTTCCAGCTGGGATGCGAAAACGCCACGGTTTCCTTGAGAGTTTGTAAAACTGTGTCAAAGTAGCTCAGTGATATGCTTTGCTTCTTCATCCCTTCCAACTCTCGGAGAGTCCCTGCCAACCGTGCGCGAATGTCCTCCAGCTTCTTCGCCGACGGCAGTACAGGCTTCGGCGTTTGTTGTACGGACCGTTTCTCGCTCGCGATGAACTTCTGCAGCTTGGCGTGTGGTCTATTGCGTCGGGAACATGCACACGCATTTACCAAAGTTTGTCAGTTCAGAGACACTTAAAGCAGCGTTCGCGCTACCGTATGACGAGGTCGAAGCCACTCACTCTGCCAGGTACTCGTCTGCATCCTTGAACAATCCTCTCCCAACAGAGAGGCACTTGTCGAACTTTTCGCATTTACCTAGAGCCAAGCCCGGGATTCGTCGCTCACATGCAAATTTCACGGCGATCTCGACCGCATTCGTCAACAATCTGAGGCTGTCTTCGTTCTCCGCGACCTTCTCTGGGATTCGCCAGCGCTCGAACGCCGCACTGATCCGACCAGCGACGGCACAGAAGTGCTGGCTGGACGGCAGTTTCTCCAAGTTCTGAGCAAATTCCAAGCACTTTCTCGCGAAGGCTACTGATCGTCCAAGCGAGTCTGCTAGACCAGTGTTTGGCGCCTTTGGAAGGGGCAATGCACTCCACCCACAACAAACGTTGAGGAGACGAACATGGGTTCTGCAGTAGGGTATACATGCACACAAGCAAGTCCCTCACATCAGACGTGCGCAGCAAGAGAGAATCAGCAAAGATAAGACACTCAACAGAACTGACCAAATGTGTCGACAGGAGGACGTACCTGAAAAACGGTACTTTCAACTGTGGAAGTGCGCTGCACATATCCCCAACAGCAGCAGAGAGCGAATTGAGCACCTCCAGCGCGTTGCTCTCAGTTGAAGGAAGGACAGCATCCAGCACAAGTTTGATCGTTTCGTTCACGTCATTGTCGATCTCCTTGAACTTCTCGCTGCCATGCGAGAAAACATCCCACTCGGGGTTCATCGCTTGGATGGTATACAGCGTCACTGAGATGGTGTCCACCAACTCCTCCAGCTGCTTTACAGTCCGCGCTCTCGCCTCGAGGGTTGTCAGCGCGGTCGCTTGTTCTTTGCATTTGTCAGCATGCACTCGAATATATCGAAGGTACTCTGCGCACACGCGGGCGTGCTCCTTTACCGTCACTGGTTCACTTGCATTACTCAGTAGATCTCTTCTCCCGTCGAGCCTTGCTTCTTCACTCCGCAGATACGAATTGAGGTTTGTTTCAGGTCTAACACCATCAAATAAACCAGACAACGTGGAGAGAATGAGCACAACGGGTACTGACTAGACAAAGCCCTCCTCCGCGCACTCACTCGTTCAGAAGCACGCTCAGCTTTCTCAGTCGCGAGCCGGCTCCGTGCATCTCGAGGCTCAGTTGCTTGAACATGTGGAGGTACTCTGCTGGGATCGGTCGTGACAGGATACTCGAGACGACAAACTCCACCGCGGACTGTATTCTTTCAGAATCGTCGGGTGCGAAGAACCGCGCAACTGCCGCGGTGTCGTTGATAATGATCGAGAACACGGTCTTGAGCACGCGGACAAGCTGAACCATGTGCGAGTACTGTTTCACTGGGCATGGGAGGACGGGGTTGCTGTATCTCAGGGTGATGTGCACGCATAGATCAGAGAGCGCGGTCCACTGGTGGGTAGGCTTCACAAACACCACGGGCTCTTCGCCGTGTTCATTGCCTAGCAGTGCTTGCGCTCGACGGTGTACACTGCAGATGCACAACACGCTCGCAGATGGTTAGTATCTACACCAAACAGGACGAGCTCAATGTGGCATTCTCCACACATCAACACGGCAGTCGCACCACGAGAATACGGTGCTCATTCCGCTGTAGTGCTCGTCGAGATTCTTCACAACCCGCAGCAGCGTTGAGACGCGCTCGATCTTTTGTTCCCCACTCTCACACTCTTCAAGCACATCGATCGTGATAGCGACAGACTCCTCCATCTCAACCAGCACAGCGTTGAACTCTCTTTCGAAACTCACGCTCGAGCCCAGTTTCTCAGCAAACTCGAGCACGCGCACGGCGTTTGCGACCAGTTCGTCGACGCGAGCGACGCGGTCTTCTCTTTCAACGAGCTCCTTCGCTTGGTGTGCGACTGCGACGCTGAACTCTGCGAGTCGTCTCAGGACCGCAACCTCGCTACTGTGTACTTGTCCCAGCATCTCCTCCGTCGACGCGAACGGGGACTTACCAACTGATCTGAACTGAGGCTCGACTTCCACATCATGGCCACCCAGTGGTGCTCTGACTGCACCACTGGGGTCTGCTTTAGCCCCACAGTGATCGCTCAACGGGGTTCCCAGACGAGACGGCAGCAGCTTGCGGCGCTTTCCTGGACGGCTCTCGTAGTCTCGCTCTGTGTGCTTCCACGACATCTGAAATTGCACCTGGCGCTGCTCATCGCTCTCGGCTACAACTGGCGCAGACTCAGACTTCGCAAGCAGCTCCTGCTAGAACAGCAACCACGACGCGCACGGGGGGAACATACACAGCACACTTAGAGCCTCTTGTCATATCGACCCAGTATCTCGTGCAAGCAGCAAGGCACCCATCCGCTCCACTCTGGCAGCGTGTCTACCTCTTGTCCTGGCGAATTCTCGTGCTGCATGACGACGCGGAGACTGCTGCGGTCCCCAAGCGGTCGCTGCTCGTCATTCTGCATCGTCAGCGCCGCCGGCCGCACCCCAAGTCCAGACCCACGCGCAGCTCCAGCAAGCTCCTCCAAATCGTTTTCGCTGTCTGCAATTTGCTCTTTGCCTTCTTCAAAATGAAGTGACTGCTGACAACTCTTGGGTGTTGTCCACACCAGCAAATGAAGGCATCTGATTGGATGAAAATGCATCTCTCGAGTCTGTGAATGGCAGCATAAAGCTTTTGCTGTTGTTTGTCAATGTTGCTTGCCAACGCGAAGTCAAGTCGCTGAGGTTGCGAGCCTGCAGGTGAGCAGACTCGGGAATGATCGTTGCGTCGATGGCCATTGCGATGTCACAGCAGCATCATTTGTTGCTACTTAGCACACTTTGGAGTCACGGTCGCTCCTAGTATTTCTGTCGACGCGAGGGATGCATTTGCCTCCTCGATTTGAACTGCAGAAGCACGTCGCGTGTCTCTTTGTGTTTGATTCCGCCGCAATAAGCCCTTTCAACTTCGAGATGAAGCTGAGTGGGTTTCACTTGGCCTTGAGAGGTGATCGCGTCGGATTCAGAATGATTGGCACTCCATTGTGGCGCTCAAGACGTGCGAATGCTCCATCTCATCTTTGAACTGACTTCTGGCGCCTGCGTCCATTCTTTAGGACGACAAGTTAGGCGGTTAAGTACTCGATGCCACCTTCCCCTTCTGCTCGCGGTCGAGTGATTTGAGCCAGGCAAACATCCTTGCCTGGTACTGCGAGCTGAGCTCCTACACAGATTTTCCAGTGACAACGAAGTGAACGACGCAACGATTTTGCTGATCTGCTGACGTGTTCTGCACGTTTTAGGTGCGAGTGTGGACGATCGACTTTCATTCCAGACTCCGCACCCACAAGCCCAGTCGGGTCCAGTGAGCAGTATCCATCCTTCCGTCCACACCACAAAGACTCGCAGCCTCGCTGGACGTATTGCCCTCGATCCTTTCAATCGTGCTGTGCTTGATCCAGAACCGCCGGGACGCATGCACCATGTGCAAAAACACGCATCTATCTTCAGAGCAGTGTGTGAGTGCGTGTGCACATCTGGACTTGGCTGCGTGCGATCCGCACAGCTGGAGATGACAGTGAGAGTATTGTTACACATATCCTTGCCGCCACCAAAGTCATCGCATGCAGAGCTTGTGCTGAAACTTTATGTTTCCATCGAAAAGCAAAGTTTGTGCCAAGTCGTCAAGTCCACCCAGTGATGACATCTTGTGCTCACCTGTCCGCTTCAGCTCGCGCTGTCCAGTCGCCTAGAGCCCATCCCAACACCCATGCTCTTGATCTCACAACACGTGAGCAAGGCATTCTCCAATTTCCCGACAATGATCCGCAGATCGACCAAACACACACAATACGAAGTCGTGAGCGACAAGACCGTTCCACTGCACTTGATCAGCTGCGAAGTTGTACTCGCAGTCTGTGAGACAATAAACGGAGTCAAGAACCGATCTGGTGAGACTCAACAAGAACTTGCGATGAGCCCCTAGGGTCTACAGTCACACAATGCAATACAAACTAAAGTAACTCAAGCTCTTCCTCTGTGGAAAGCGAACTCACAAATGAGGCACTGCTGTCAGACGCAGGTTGCGTTGGTGCATCTGGAGAGGACAACTCGTGGCAGTCGCTCGTAGTAGAAGCAGACTATCGAACCCAAGCAAGTGTGTTGGTGCTACATTGCACTCAAGAGCGTGACGCACTCGGTCTCGAGATATAAACGAACTATTGTCTGCAACAATGCTCTCATGATGCACCGATATTCGATCACTGTCGTATCGATTTGTTCGGAACTGCTGCTGCTGCAGTCTTGTGAAGGCAATCGTGGACACTTTATTGAGCTCTTCTGCGAAAGAATTCGCTGCAGAAAGACGACATCTGCAGGTACAGTCACTACAAACAACGAAGAAATAGAAACTTTTGTTGCTGAACCGATGCAAAGATCCACGACAAGTCATTCTTGAGTTTATCCTTCGTTGTGTTCATTCGGCATTCTCCGATTCGCCAGATTCAGAGCAAGCGCAGGTCAGCGACAGCACGCACACGACGCAGATGGAGGAGAAGAAAAGCAAGAGGCTCCCAAGTATTCGCGACTGGTGGGTCACTCTCTGCGAGTTCGTGACAGTCTTTGCGATTTCCTCGTCGTTCTTCACACTTGAGAACGAGGAAGATAGCATCTACAATGCACGAGGGAATCAGCACCACACCGACGAACAGGAGACGGAAGAGCTGTTTATGAAGAGCTACCTCGTGTACTGGGGACCGCCACTTGCCGCGATGTCCGTCGCTATTGTCGTGGTGCCGCATGTCGTTGCGAGCTGCTTCCAGTGGGAGTGGAGGCTCCTGCGGCATCCGAGGTTTCCAGCGACGATCCAGTTTGTCAAAGTCGCAGGCGCTGCATCCAACGTCTACTACCTGGTAAACCACAGAGATGAATACGAAGACAAGACGTACAAGCTGAAGGAGGTCGAGAAGCTGGCGTCCTCGGGGATCCTCGCGGGGTGCGAGATTGTCATCATCCTCAACACTATCCTCTCAGGGTGCTGCAACCGAAACTGTGACCGCACAACCAGACGTGCGGGCAACAAGATCAACCCACTGCCGCGGCTGAGTCGAATGTGGACGTTCTTCAACCTGTGGAAAGACTTTGGTATCGTCTCGAGTCTCGTCAAGACGAAGGAGCTCTATTTCCTGCTCTTGGAGTTCCCATTCCCGATCCTGCTTGGCTCCATCATGTCGGACAACGACATCTCGTCGCAGAGTGCTTGGTACCATTTCCTTCGCTTGCTGATGGTCGGCTGGGGTGGCGTCACACTTTTTGTGAGTTCGAAGATGCACGACGATGGCTTCGAGTTCGTGCACGAGTTGATCGTCCCCTGCTCGTTGGTCGCGTGTGAGGTTGTCCTAGCACTTTGCGAAATCACAAACGGAAGAGACAATCGGAAGCTCAAGGACGACGAGCGGCGGACAACCAGGCTCACCATACCGATGTTGGAAAAGTCTTCAAGCGCTGAATCTGCATGACGTCAAGTCCTGGCTCCTGGATGTGCTGGTCAGCTTGGACATTGCGAAAGAGCCACTCAGGTGGTCGTTCCGCTTAGTTGCACAGAGAGAGAGAGAGAGCAAGATCATCTGACTCTAGCTGCTCGTGAGATCGAGTGCATGGCGTTGATGTAATGAGTGCATCAGAGAGGAAAATGAACTCACGACTTTTTCGATGAGCTGTCAGTGCTCGAAGCTCTGTGGGTTGCCGCTGCTGTTGAAGTTTAGAGCCTCGC
Organism: Globisporangium recalcitrans; assembly: GCA_023333815.1. Lineage (NCBI taxonomy): Eukaryota > Oomycota > Peronosporomycetes > Pythiales > Pythiaceae > Globisporangium > Globisporangium recalcitrans. The sequence goes on from JAASFO010000019.1 coordinate 45,834, forward strand.
CGTGCTTCACGACAAAGTTTGATAGGGCGAGCTGGGATCTGCAACAAAACGGAATGGCTGGTTCTTCGCTCGAGATCCGACAGCGTGCAGCCACTTCGCGCATCTTTCGACATGGTGGACTATAGTCTCGCACTCGAGCTCATCACATGATCGGTTCTCCGTCGAATCGGGACCTCGATTGACAGGAGCTTGCTCTGCACCTATGTCGTGTGCACGTCGCGCTGCTGGTGTCCAAATGGACCCATGACTGATATCCTCACGCCTGAGTGCTTGGGAGTGCGAGTCTCTCGTGCTTGGAGAGCGTGTACGACTGGAAGACGCGTTAAGAACCTTCACAGTCGATCCCTCATGAATGCACATCACCGCCTTCGCAATGGCGCCACCAGCTTCCCGTCCTGCTCCAGATACATCCCGCTTCGTGTGTGCTCTAGGATGAGAGTGCTCTCCAAGAGGCAAGAGAGGGTCGAATGTTGCATTTGATGGGCATCCTCTGATTTCTCAGATTCAGACAGGAAAACTCTGAAAGCGACCTTTGTCACTCTCAAATAGTGACATATTTGACTACTTTTTCTGGTCGATTTTCGAGTGGCGGGAGTTTGTTGTTTTGTTGGCGCCAAAAAGCGAAAAAGCCTGTCAGTTGTCGAGTTGACGAGCGACTCCGAACGATGGACGTGATCCTCGCGCGGCTCGACCCGCGCCAGCTGCGCGTGTACTGCAGCGACGCGCTGCAGCAGGAGCTCACGAAGACCTTTGAGCTGCTGGAGCAGGCGCTCGCGGCCTCCAAGCGCGCCGAGGACGTGCAGCGCGCGTCGCACAAGCTCGCGGTGCAGGAGTTCCAGGACGACTCGGCGCTGCTGCAGAAGCTCGAGCAGATCGACTCGCTGCGGTTGCAGCTGTCCATCTCGATTGACCACATCGTGCGCGGCGCAAAGGGGAAGCTGCCGCGCGAGCTCTCGCCGCACCTGGTGAAGAATGAGGAGCGCGTTGGGCTCGGCATGCAGAGCATCTTAGAACTCTCGGACTCGTCGTCCCGCGGAAGTGATCACGGATTCAGTCCCGCCATCAATCGCAGCAATGGCAGTGGTGACGTCAATGTGGTTGATCTCAGTACCGGCGATGTGGATATCGCGACTTCTGTTGCGCCATCGTCGCCCAGGAAGCGCAAGCTCTCGATCTCGTCCACGACAGAGCAGCAGCCGCAGGTAGCGACCTCCTCTTCAGTCTCCTCAGCATCGATTGCAAAGAAGTTTGTTCCAGAGTTCGACCACATCCCTGGTAATAGTCGCTTGGGCAAATGTATCAAGTCCGCTCTGGAGTGCTCGGGCGACGTCATGAAGCGCAAAGTCGGCGACCGCGTGCAGGGATTTGCGATGCTCTCGAGCAAGCTGGCGGTCGTGATCAAGAACCTCGACAACGCAGGGTACGCGGAAGTGAAAGAAGCTATGGACGCTGTGAGTCACTTGATCGCGATTATCGCGAATGTGCTGGTGAAGGCGAAGCCTCACGCGAAGCGCCAGGTGGTGATCAAGGGACTGAAGACGATCCAGGAAGTGCAGACCAAGTTCCCCGGATTTGCGACTCTCTTTGAAAAGCAAGTCGTCTCTCCATCTACTCGGGGTTGTATTGATATGGATACCGATCTAACTGTGTCCTTGTTATATATGAGCAGGAGCCACGCCAGTCTGTCCAAGTACATTGAAGTGACGTTCCCACTGTCCGCGAAGGAGACGGAAGAGCTCAAACGCCGCATTCGAAACACTCTGAAGGAGGTGAAGGCTTGGGAAAGCGGGTCGTACTCTGTGCCGGACTTCCAGGAGAAGATGCGGATCGTCAAGCAGGCGCTCGATAGCAACTGCGAGAACTTCATCCCAAAGAAAGACCCGACGCTGCTGGAGCTCCTCGACATGCTCATCACGCGACTGAGTGGGTTCAAAGAGAGCCAGAAGCAGGACAAGCGCAAGGAGACCCTGCAGGCGTGGCGATCTGAGATGGAAGTGACGAAAGCAGCGAAGGTGGTCCAGGAGAAGAACAAGCGGAGCAAGAAGGATGAGAGTAGCGGCAGCAACATCACGGAGGGTCCTGCCACCACCAGTAAGCCACCATCACCTCCAAGTGAAGCTCCGAAAGAGCGCGAACCGCCATCAAAGACACTGGCAACTCCGTCGCTAAAGGCACCAACGTCAGCACCTTTGAAGCTAGTAGAGAAGCCAGCAGAGAAGCAAGCTGCATCAGAAGCACCCCAAGCTGCAAACCCAACACCAGCGAAGCCACAGAGAAGGACCACGCCAGCACCAGCAGTCAAGGTCGTGTCTGCTACCTCTGGTGCCTCGAAACGAAAGAAACGGAAGGCAGCCAAGGTCCAAGCAAAGCAAAACTTCGCCGTCACGAGGTCTTTGCCGACGAACGCCTCATCGAAGAAGCAGTCGTGATAGAAATTGATCGAGGCTTTCGAAGATCTCTGAAGAGCTGCGTTTGTATTGATGGTGCTGGCTTGTGAATCGAATAGATGAGATATTTGTATCACCCACGCTTTGCACTCTTCCTCATGATGGCGCGCAGAGTTTGCCCATGTTACATTTATTTTGTTTTCATATCATACCAAAGCACAGCTACTACCAGTGAACGAACCTCTACCAGTTCAGGATCGTAGCTGTCGAGTTCCCGCTACTGTAGATACTCCGACCGCAACCTTTTTCGACTTTTTGCTGTTCTTCTTCTTCTTCTTCCCGCCTGGGACGACGACGACGTTGTGCTTGGAACTTTGATTCATGCGCTGATGGTCGCCAGTGAGAGCAGGTGCTGGCTCACTGGGTCGCTCCGTTGGCGCTTCATTCTGTATCCGCACTTCAGGTTTCACGTCGCTCTCAACGTCAGCTCCAATGAAGAAATGCGATCCAGTGATGTTGCCTTTGATGTCGTTGGCGCCGTTGGTGGTGGTTTCAGCGTCGTGTTGGTGGGTCCTGTGCTCCTGGTGGTGACCGAGCAATGCGCTCAGCGGGATGTCCTCGTCGTCGCTCTCCGTGTCGCTGCCGCTGGCACTGCTGCTGCTGCTGTCGCTGATCTCAATCTCGATCTCGTTTCTCGCGGACGACGTCGTCGGGTTCAAAAGCATCGGGATCTCCATCGCAGTAGTCTGCTGAGGAGCTGCTGCTAGTTGTGGTGGCGGCTGTACTGCTGGTGGCGTCACTGCATGACGAGCTTGTGGTGTATCTACTGGTGGCGGTGGTGGTGACGAAGGCGGAGACATACAGTCAATCACTTCAACCGTTGGCGCTGCTGGTGGCTGTTCCGACTTGACTGGCGACGCTTTCTTGCGAGCCTGGCGATCCGCATCTCTCTATGAAGCCAGAACACAGTGGTGGGGGACGTTAGAATCAATGCCCGCATCTAAAGCAGCCTTCACACACACAGGCGATGCACGCACCCTCCGCACGTGGATCTCGGTCGTGAGCAGGTCCAAGCGCATCGCGGCGTCCTCGCGCAGCGCGTGGATGCGCGCCAGGTGCGCGAGCGTGGTGCTGTCGTCGCAGTCGACGTGGAACCTGGCGGCCGTGTCGCGCACCGAGCTGACGCGCTGCAGCGCCTGCACCGCGCTCTTGAAGACGTCCTCGAGCTGCTGCAGCTCGCCGTGCAGCGCCTCCACCGAGTGGGTCTGCAGCTGCGAGCGCGTCAGCTGGCTCAAGATCACGTCCATCGCACCGCTCGTCACACTCGCTGCAACTTTCTGGTTGTGAGTGAGTGGCATTTTGATTGCCATGATTGATCTCACTTATCGATCGACCATCCAACACTAGCCAATCAGCGCGACTAAAAGCGATTTATAGCCAACCGAAACGGATGATTTTGTGCACACGAAACAGCACTAAGTGGGACACGATCAACAAGCAACATGGATGCAACCTTCGAATGATGGGTTATCTAAGGACAATGAATCTACGAGTGGTAGTCCTCAAAGTCGTCTTCGCAGCACTCGTGGTCGAGCGGGTCGACGTCCTTGCCGTCGGTCGCCGAGCTCCGGCGTCGCAGGTGCTTGGCGCACAGGTTGGTGGTGACCGTAGTGGCATCGTGAAAGCCGTTCTGCTTGCTCTGACGCTGCGGGGTTCATATCGTACGATCCAAGAAGAAACTCTACGGACTGAATCGTTTTCTTTCACCTCGATGGATGATTTGGTTCGAGTGGCAGCACTGAAGCGCCAGGCAGAGCTGATACGTCAGCTTTCGCGCTTCAAGCGGCTTGATCCCGCTCCTGTTGCGAGCCAACACCTGCCGCTTTGTCAGTTCATACAGAACCGAGCACCAGTTCTTACACCACTTACCTTGTTCATGCTGTCGCAGATGTAGTCAAACACCAGGTGCAGGAGCCCTTCGTGTCTAAAACTGTGCCGATACGACACGATGAACGGGTGGTTGAGCATCGAGCACGCCTGGATCTCTCGCTTCGAGAGCTGTTTGTCTACGCAAACTGGAGTCAGCGGCAGTCCAAAAAGTCCATGAACCCCTCACTGCTGAAGCTCTCATTAGTTACCAGTGACCGTCTTGAATTTCTTGATCGCGACATACTCCTTCCTGCCCTGTCCAGAGTTCAGACACCCGCGCCATCATCATCATCACGGCCACAATCCTACAAATTTGTGACCCAAACCGGAGACAAACTCACTTTCTCATTCGCCTTGTACACCACGCCTTCCGCAGCGTCTCCGTCACTGGCTGCAGCCGTTAGTTTGACGCCACCATGCGCCAATTGTGAGACGGATGACATCTAAAATAACCAGCAAACCTGAACCAATTTGGACAGCGCTCGATCCGTTTCAGCGGCGTTCCCCCGTTTGCTAGAAGCCGGGAAGCTCGCATGTGATTTTCTGTTATGTCCACACACAGGCTGGGAGTGGTCAACAAACACGAGATGTGCATTTGAGTCACCAGCCTGCAAAGTTACCGAAGCCGCCCGACGAGGTCTTGGTCTGCTTGCTCTTCTTGCTTTCGATCACGCTCGGGATAACTGGAGCGCTCTTTTCGGTCTCTTCAAGCGCTCTCTTCTTCACAGACTTGCTCGTCAATGATGATGATGATGACGCCACAGCAGCTTTCAGGTACTTGCCCACATTCTCGTCCTTTGAGCACTCGCTCGTCGGGATCTTGGCAACATCGACTTCTCCCAGATCGTCGTACGCGATCCAGTCGTTGCCGACTTTGACAACAGTGCCCTTGACCTTGCTCCTCGCTTCGTTCGCGAGTTTCTCCTTCGCTAGCTGGAGAACGTCTTTGTCTTGAGCCTTTGCTTCGTCGTACTCTTGGAACGGGTTCACAAACACTTCAGCTCGGAGAATCTTCACATCGTCATACGGACGATCTTCATCATCAGTGGACACGCGCTCGATCTTGTCGAGCACGTCCATGCCACCGACCACGCGTCCAAACACAGAGTGCTTCTTGTCAAGATGCGTGCACGCCTTGAAGGTGATGAAGAACTGCGACTTGTTGGTTCCTGGACCAGAATTTGCCATACTCAAGACGCCTCGGGAATTATGGGACTAGCAGTGAGAGAAAGAAACAGCGAAGGTATTCGTCAGCGCCTTCGCGTCAGCACTTTTGCGACATCACAACAACACACAGCCCCATCGAGCGCTAGCAACCACTCACCAGTCTGCTATCGATTTCATCCCGAAACGGCTTCTTCCAGATCGACTCACCTCCCCGTCCAGTGCCAGTCGGGTCTCCACCTTGCAGCATAAATCCAGAGATGAGGCGGTGGAAGAGCACTCCATCGTAGTACTTCGCGTGGCACAAACTCATAAAGTTGTCAGCTGTTTGCGGGACGAAGTCGCAGTCAATCTCCAAATTGATCGCGCCAAAGTTCGTCTCCAGGCGCACGAGCCCTTTCTTCTTCATCTTCCGGACAGTGTACCACCGCTCTTCGAGGATTTCGTTCTGAGACGCAATCGCGGCAGTATTGATCGTCATCGGTGCCAACGCGCTCGATGTGAACGACCGCGAGACATCTCCGTCCGTGAATTGGGAGAACTGGAGCTTTGAGCCAGAGGACGCCGCTGCTTTTGCGGCCGCCTCCAGCTCCTGCTTCGTCGGCTTTGTGTGGGTCAGCGACGCCACGATCTTGTCTTTCTCGCTCACACCATCATCGCCTCGCTTGATTTTCTCGACCAGCTCTTTCTTTTCAGCACGCTTGGCTTCCAGCTACAATAGTGAGCGGTGCATCAGAGAGCAAATAGTGAATGGTTAGGTTGGTTTCCCAACGCTTTCATATGTGGAACTAGGAAGAGAAGCGGGCTCTGTACCTCTTGCAGAATGCGATCCGTGGCAGCGTTCGTTCGGATGTTCTTCCCGACAGTTTCAGGCTGCGCTTTCTATTAGAAGGGGTCCACAGAGCAAGATTCAGATTCAGATCAGTCAACACCTTGTAGTGTACACGAAGAGCTCAACCGCCCTCAGCAGTGGGCAATAGACGCATACCTGATCCAGCTCTTTCGCGCGACGGAAGTGCTCAAAGTTCTCAATCTCTCGGTTCGAAAGATCCTGCGGGTCTTGCAGCATGATGATGTCTTTGCGCTTAAACTTTTCTCCCGAGAGCAGGTCCTGTGTCCAATGATTAAGAAGTCCGCAAGGGGTGTCAGTCTGCAACTAGGTTCCTTCTCAACTCATTATTGCCTTTGTCAGCAACACGTACGGTCCAGTTCTTTGGCTTGATGTTGAGCTCTTCGATGGCTTCGTAGGCAAACACGTTGCCCGTGGTCGCGATCGCGGCGATCTTGGAGTTGTCCGTAAACACCTTGTACGTCACGGGGCAAAAGTACTCGTTCTGCGAGTTCTTGCTGAACTTGAGCTGGATCAGCTCCTTGAGCGCCAGCGGCTTGCCTGTCACGGGGTTCTACGCACACAACAACGCATGCAGACAGCGCTCGCAGGGTTAGCATCGCGTTTGCATAATACGTGCATGCAGAGTGACCACTAGTGATGCACGGCGAGCGTACGATCTGGTGCTGCTTGACATAGGGCACGACCGCTTCGAGATCAAACAAGTGACCCTCGCGCGTGCACACCGGGTTCTACCAAAAAGCACAGTATCCACACGCATACACTCAGCTCATAGTCCCAACGACAGCAAGGCAGATACTCAGGTAGGCACGGGAGCGTACCGAGAACGGCGATAGTGTGATCGCACAGCAGTTGAACGGCAGACCTGCAACAAGCACGAGTGTGAATCAAAGCAAAACTCTTGAGTGAGGGGTATGTACACAGAGCCACCAATAGAGAACGGCATAGGGTAAGAGAGACGGACGTACGTCTGTAGGCGCGCCGCACCTCGGTCTTCTTGCCGCCGTAGAGGTACTTGTGCTCCGTCTGCGTGATGAACAAGCGGTCCTTGCTGTGGCGGTTCTTCCCCATGGCTGCTGCTGCTGCTCTCTTCTTGCTTGCTTTGCTTTGAGCACATGTTTCAAACAAGCAATAAATGATATCGTACCTAGTCGAGCACACACTGCGTTAAGTTCGGATGTGTTGCTGATAGCAACTGCGAAGACAACAGAACTTGCTCGTTCAGGTACGAAGTCAGCAAAGTTCGCATCACCATCATCATCATTCGACAAGCAGAGTGAAAGGATCGCAGGAAGAAGATGGCGACACTCGCCAAGTTCCTGCAGCGGCGCGCGACCTCGAGCGCTCAACACTTGCGCCTGACGCAGTCTACCAGCACCGTCAGCAGCAGTTGCACCCGCACCTGCGCTGGACGAAATGATGTGCATGGAGAGAGCCGCTTGTTCACCCTGTCTCCATTCCGCCACGCTCAGCAGATGCAGGTTGCCAGTCGCAGTATGTCCACCACCACCACGGGTAGCGCCGAGCAAATTGATGTGTGGGAAGCGGTGCGCGTGATGAAGTCTCCAGATGTGACTCCTGAAGAGCGCATTGAAGCGATCGCCGCCGTCAAGGTCGACGCGATCGCGAAGCTCGAGAAGGAGCAGGAGGTGCTCGAGATCATCGAGAGCGGCGCCGTCGAGACGCTGGTCGAGTTTCTGAAGGACGCGGACAGCACCGAGGCATCGCAGCTGCTTGTGCCGGCGTTCTTGAGTCTGATCCGCCTCTCTACGCTGCCGCTGATCGCGCGGGAGCTCGTCCGCCTCGACGCGGCTTCGCTCATGACGCATTTCCTGTCGCTCCCAGACCCGCGACTTCAAGCGGCTGCGTGTCTGACGCTCGGACACATCGCGCTCGACCCTGCCTCGGAGCAGGCCGTCAGCGACCCGAATGTGATCGACAAGGTGCTCCAGGTACTCTCGAGCCCGCACGAAGCGATCCAACGCGCTGGAGTGACTTGCTTGGCGAACATCGCAGGCAACCCACTCGCTCGCGAGAAGTTGTGCGAGACGGAGGCGATTTTCACGCTCTCGGACTTGGTCTCCGATGAACACTGTACGTGCTGTCCAGTGTGTCAAGTATTAAGAACCTGTGGTGCTGGTGACTCACTGTGTGTGTGTGAAACACAGCGGATGCGATGAGAAGCGCCGCCGCGTTTGCGCTCGGCAACCTCTTGTCGGGACGCGACATTGGCGCACAAGACACGCTTCGTGAGGTACGCGCAAAAGCCACACCCTTCAGGCTTGTTACTCTCTTGTTCGGATGACTGAGGCTCATTTGTGCTGTGCTGTGCTTCAGAACGGCGGACTCGCGGAGCTCGTGATGCTCCTGTCGCCTGCTTTCTCGGAAGAAGTGAGCAGCAGCGCCGCGTGGGCGATCCAGCACGGCGTGCACCTGAACCACCAGAGCCAGTCGCTCGTGGCGGAAGCCGGCGGACTCAACCTGCTCGTGCAGCATCTCAGCGCCGCGACGATCCAGTTGCAGACGAACGCGCTGCTGGCGCTGGCGAGCGCCATCGAGGCTCACGTGCAGAACAAGGCGTGGTGCCGCGTGAACGGCGTCGTCGAGCTCCTGCAGCAAGTGGAAGCGGACGACGGCGACGACATGAGCGAAGAGGCGAAGCGCGCTCTCCAGACTATCGTGCAAGAGCTCGCCTAACGTCGGTCGGGTGTATGGAGCTGTTACCAAAGCAAGCAATGACAAGGCAGGTTACCAATACAAAAACAAGCAGATGATCCATTGTTGTCACTTGGGTGGCTATCTACCTAATCCAGCACCAGCGCACGCGATCACGTTCTTCATGTAGAGCAGCAGCAGCGCGATGCTTACTGTGATGATAATGGGGGACGAGTCTTCCTTCATATTGCTGCTGCTGCTGGTGTCGCTAATCAATCCATGCGACGCCATCTTCTTCCTCTCCAAACCTGTTCGTTTCGTCGCCACAGAGCTTACTTGGCACTGGCCGAGTTCTTCATTCGGAACGAGCGGCGCACGCTTCTCGAGAACCCGTCGTTCGAGACCATAACAAATAAGAAAAGCGCCACGACCAGCAAAAACACCCACACCGAGCCATTCGACGCTCCCTGCGAGAACTTGTCCGCCATCTCTTGACGGAACTTGGGATTCAGGATCGGCTGCTTCTGGTCGCCGCCGCCAGCGCCAGTGTCCGCGTGGGCATCCGCCTTGTGCTGCGCCGTCGGGTCTTCCGGGTCATCGACAATCGCAGGTTTCCGTCCATTGTCACGCACAGGCTTGTCGCGTGGCGGCACTCGTGCGTCTTTCGGTGCTTCGGTCTTTGGGTACAGTTTCCAGCCGCCACCGACGATCTCCTCCACTTCGGTCGGGTCCGAGTACGGCATCCAGTGCAGCTGGTTGCACGAGTTCGTGTCGTTCTTGCCTTCTTCAAACGTCACACCCGAGAAGTTGAGGTACTCCTGGAAAGTGCGCACCGAGCCGTACTTGTACTTGTCCATTTCAAGCGCATCGACCTGTCCTTTGAACGGCTTACCGACGATCAAGTGGAAACGGTTGACGCCCATCTCCGTCTCGATCGCTTTCAGCTTCTGGTCCACCTTGACGTGCTCAAATCGGGCTGGCACCTTGGAGTAGTTGTGGTACACGACCGATCCGAGCATGCTTGGCGAGTACATGTCGTAGCCGTACGTCCACAAGTGCGACGAGCGCAAGAACTCTTCGCCGTCAAACATCCACAGCGTGTGCGAGTCGATGGGCACGCGGCGCTCGGCGTGGCACTTGCTGAACGACAGTCCCGCACCCCACAACGCCGACAGCTGCGGGAACTTGGAGTCGCTGATCATGCTCGCGCCTTCATTGCGCACCAGTCCGTTGCCGCCGCGGATCGTCGTGCACAAGTGCGGCAGCGAGTTCGGGTGCTTGTTGTCGCCGTTCTCGAGCACAAAGTCGTGGATGTGGTGCAAGTACGTCGTGAGCACCGCCATCTCGTTGTTCACGCGCGTCCACTCGGCCACGATGTTCTCGTCCCAGCGGTTCGTGAAGATGCTGTGCCCGTCGAGCTGCAGACAAAACTCTTCTTTGCGCAGCAGCTTCTGTTGGAAGTGGCGCGCGAGCGTCGGTCCGCGCGAGTCGTCCGCCAAATGCTCGTCGATGCGCACGTGGTCGCGGTACGGGCACTCACCTTTCTCGGGCCACTCTTCCTTAGCCATCTTGCAGAACTCGTCAATGCACTTGTCGTCACTGGGGTTCACCTGGTCGACGACGCCAAAGAAGATGCGCTCTGGGTGGGTCGCGCGCTTGAGACCCGTGAAGATCGTCTTGGCGCATCGGTAGCCGTCGCGGAAGACCGAGAGCCCGACGAACATCTTGGCGTTTTCCGGCACGCGGGGCGGCGGCGGACGCAGGTGCGCAATCGACTCGCCGAGCGGGATGTGCTGCACAGCCGGGTTGAGCTTCACGTGACCCTTAGAGTTGATGATCCCCATCTCGGACTCGAGCGACTCGGCGGCGTCGGCCGCGAGCGCCAGAGGAGCGGAGCAGCACGCCGCCACGACGACCGCGGCCAGCGCGGCGGTCCTCGTCAGCAGCGACGCTCGGCGGTGGCAGTGGGGGGCGACCATCGTGCACAGAAGCGAGGCGGAGGAGGGACTGATAGATAGACGGACACTGAATGTGGAGCTCTTGACAGCAGCAGCTTTGGCTTCGTGGATTCAGTCTGCGAATGCAAACTGCATTGAGAGACAAGAGCTGAGAGCGACGTGCATTTTTCAATCTAGAAGGGGGTAATTACGGATGTAAAAACAGGTCAACCTGCATACTGACAGACTTTGACTCTTCACGCTGCATAATAAATAAACCTCGGTGAGGTTGAGGGGTTTATCGCACACGAAGAACTCTTTATCTCGGGTCTCCGCAACCGCTTTCTTATGCTTTCGAGCCATTCTTGACAACACTTCTCAGAAAGACTCTTCCACAAAGTTGGCGAAAATTTGATTTGTGCAGCAGGTTCTGAACCTCACGAGAGATAGCAGCTGCTTGGACTGAATCCTCAGATTTCCCAATGCGATTGTCAAAACTAAGGAACCTAACCTCAGCAGGAACATCGTTGCTTCACATTTTTCAACAACTATTTGCGTCGAAACAGAAATATAGAAACATTTGCCAGAAAATGAGCTCAGTTTTAACGGATCCCCGTCAAATTTAGCACTAAAATCAACCAACAAAGTCAACCAATTTCGCCATCAATATTGAGTCGTTGCTTCTGGTTGCCTCCAGTTCAGTCAAATGTTGCTTTACACTGTGCACAATAGCTCCAACTGAAGCTGGAACGCCGTTCTTGACGACAGTGTGCGCAGCTCAAATCGCCCGTCACAATCGATAAGCACCATTTCGCTTGCGGAGGACTCGGTTGAAATCGGTCGTTTGTTTATTGCGCGATCTTCTGCAAGGATTGCATCCACGCGAGAAGCCTCCAATTAAAGTGAGAAGAAGAAGAAGGACGCGATGGCGAAGAGACTGAGAGCATTGGCAAGTGTCTTGAACGACGCAAGACTCGAAGTTGAACCCATGTCTGGTGCATTGAACACGGCGTTTCGACTCAGCACACATTCTTCGACTCCCCGTTGTTGTCACTTGAGTCATTGAAGCCGAACGATCCACGTTTTCATCTCTCTTCGCTTCATGCACATCCGCACATTGCACAATCAAACACGCCCTCTCTGTGTTCTTCTCGAACAATCGAGGAACATTGCTATGTGGTGTCAAGTCACAAGAAGACATCAAACGTCGCATCCGTCTCAGACGAATGATGACGTCCATGTCGCTTCATGCAGATCTTGCTGGGGTTCTATTTTCCGATATTACGCGCGTAAAAACTGGTGTTGACCCGTAAAAAGCCGTAAAAAGTGCAAATTGCAAGTCGCATTGTGTGCAGAATGATGGTCTGCGTCGCCAAAAACGACATCCTTCTTTGCCTTTTGCCACCTTCATCTCTCCTTTTCGACCAAAACAGACGCAGACGAACAAAAAGGGAAACTCGTTTAGCGCGCGCACTCGTCCAGCATTGAAGAATCCGCCACCAACGCCACACTGCACTCTGACAGGACAGGACGCGGCAGTAGAAATGGTGACGCAGCAGCAGCAGCAGATTCATCCGTACTACGAGCTGCTCCCGAGCTACATCTCGCCCGAGAGCATCCGCAGCGAGCGTGACGAATTGGTGGTGAAAGCTCAGGTGCGTTCTCTCTCTTTTTTTTCGTTTCCATGCTCATGTCGCCATCACTGCGTTCTGCTTGGGCACGAGAGACTGATGTTTTCTTTGGGACGATTGTGTTTTATTAGGAGACGCTCGAGCGATTTGATGAGCTTCGTGGCGCGAGAGTGCAGCAGCAACAGCGGACGGAGCAGCTGCAGAAACGCCACTTTCGCGCACTGGAGACGATCTACAAGCTGAAACATGAGCTGCCGAAGGAGCTGCACCTTAAGCTTATCCATGCACTGGTGAGCTTGCTGTGGGAGCGGAAGGGCAGAGACTTTGACGATGTGCACATGGAGCTGCGAGCGGTCAAGACGCTGCACCTTCTAATCGGAAAGTGGACGAAGAGAAGCGCGGGAGAACGATCCGAGCTGGTGCTGGACTGGCGCTCGGGGTGGAGTGCCCTCGAAAGAACGTGCTTTAGCTCGAAAGGACGCATTCGCCAGGCATCGCAGCCGAGCTTGCAGCAGTTGGGCACGGAAACAGTCAAGTGCATCGAGCAATCCCGAAAGTTCTTCCAGGCAACGGATGCATCAACGCCTTTGGTGACCGAGCTGTGGAGCGAATTCTCGCCGATCGTCAAAGCGACCGAATCGAATGCGTGCTTCAAGGCGCTGGCGCTCTTTTCCTTGTTCGCGGTTGTACCTGCGAACAACTGGTCTCCCATTGAGCAGCTGCTTCCAGATTGGTTCTCAACCTGGAATTCGGTCTCCAAATGCGCAGAGTGGGACGGCCATTGGATGAAGATCATGTCTCGAGTCGCAAAGAAGTACCCAGGAACGTCCGCGTGGGACCAGTATTTGTCGTTCCTGTTCGCGAAGATCCACGACTCGCTTGACCTGCCTTCGGATCTCGGTGCGCCGTTCAAGTCGAATACGTGGCCATCGGCATACAACGTGGTCGGCGGAGGAAAGCGAGTGGACCACTACGCGATGCGGTTATCGGTGTACCTTCTCCGCAATCCCAGTGCTGAGGATCCCCAAGCAGCTGCGAATCAGTACGTGCTCGAGATCCTGAATTTGATGAAGGCTTTCTTCCACCCGTCGAATGTCGCAAACTCGGCAAATACGCTTGGAGTGTCGGTGTATTTCTTCAGCAACATGCTTGCGAGGCGCCTTGGGCACGAAAAGGTGCAATCCAGTGGGGTCGATGAATCGGCGAGATTGAAACTCGAGACCTGTCATCCGCTGCTCGACTCGCTCCTGGAGCTATCGTTCTTTGGCATCTACTCGAAAAACCGTTCGGTGGCATCCAAGTGCATGTACTTGATCAAGAACCTGGTGTGCATTGATCCGGCTCACTGCGCCTCCCCAGTGCTGCAAGAGATGCTGAAAGGCTTGGATCCTACGGCGATGAGCCATTCTCATTTGGCGTCGACAGCAATCTCCACCATGGGTGTGATCCTGTATCACTTGATGTGCGGCAAAGACCCGAAAGGAACAGGTCTGTTCTTCTCGACGTACCTGTCTCCGGTTTTGACGCTGACCCTTCCTGGCATTGACGCGAACGATGAGAAGAAGACTGTGTCTACGATCAGCCTGTACTTCCACCTCTTTTCGTGGTTGCCATTGGTGAATGACACTGGCAAGAGCTCGAATCTCAGTGCAACAAAGCAACGTGGCACGCTGTCCAAGAACCTGTTCGATGAGATGACAGCGGATCTATTCGCAGAGATCAAAGAGCTGAGCGGCGATGCGGATCAAAAGATGTGGGAGCTCGGCGCATTTTTGGAAGAGTGGTCGCTCTCGTTGCTGGATCGCTGCTTTGAATTCATCAAGTCTCGCGTTGGTCAGACGGAAGGTTCGAGCCAGTCAAGAAACTCAGGCTCAAAGCGAGGTCACGGGGAGCACGGCAGCACTGCAAAGCACAACGGAAACGAAGACAGCATCGTGCTGGAGATATTGAATCTCATGGGGATGCTGTATTTGCAGATGTCGCCAGAAATCTACGCCCAAGCAGTGCGCAAGACGTTACGATTCGTGTCGAACGTGTTCTTCACTTCTCCATTTGGCGGAAAGGTGATCTCAAACCTCATTCACGCCTGCGTTCAAGCAGACCCGTCACAGTCATTTGCACCATTCATGGCGCAAGTGCTGGAGAAGTTGCACGCCACGAAGAACTCAATCAATGTGAGCAGCCTGATGACGAATGAGAAGATGTGGTACTTGCACATGTTCGACGGTGTTGTTCGATCAAATGGAGCTGAGGAGAGGCTGGTACTGCAGTACCAAGCTGAGATTCGCGCTATCTTGTCCCACTTTCTCAACAACGAAGAAGAGAAGGACATCTATGAAGCTGCGGGTACCGTCCTCGACCATCTACTCGCGAGCCTCGTCAACGTCTACCCAACAGAGTTTCGATCACTACCACCAACCGAATGGTCTGACGCAGTGTCGAACGAAAGTGGGATGTTCCAGTACCTTGGCACCGCAGTCACGTGGAAGAGACTTTCGATTTCATGGCACGAACCCGAAGAACAAGAGCTCGCCTTCGCATACCAGTTGCTGGAAGAACACGTTTTGCGCTCACTGGAGTCCTTGGCGACGTGTCAAACCGAGAAAGATCGAGCTGTTCGTTCCTGGGTCCCACGACTGAAGCAGATCAACAGCGCTATTCACGGAGCGCGAAACATTTTTGTGAATAGCAACTCATCAAGTGAATCTCTTCTTGCGAGTGGCTCGTTGCCACTGCTGAAGAAGGCGCTGGGCACCAACGTGGGGCTTCTGGAAAACATCGTTGGCTTGAAGGAAACGCTGATGAAGAAGACTCACGAGATCGTTGTTTTCTGGCAAGAAAACGGCACGGGCAGTACGATCGAGATCCAGATTTGGCAAGCGATCATCAGTATCATCCACCAGGTGCTTGTTGCAAGAGGCGAACACTTGGAACGACATCGATACAAAGAGAAGCAAAACATGTACATCAAGGCGACAACTTTGGATGTTGCATCTGAAGCGCTGCGCAGAGCCCGGAAGGAGTACGAGGTGACTGCTAGAAGCGAGCGAGCCCCGCTTTCGTCTCGAAACGAAATGATCGAGCGTGTTCTCCACTTCTACTCGAAGAGAAAGGTGCAGGAGCACTTTGAGTTGGCGCACCACGCGTTGTTCGAGCGTGAGGACGCCGCACGCAGAGAGCTTCACGAAGCGTTGCTCGCTGATTTGGAAGTGCTGATGAAAAACCCGTACGAAGGTATCCACTCGGATGCGACCACAGTGATGAAGGAGATGTCGGAGCTGTATTCGAAGTGGCTGTACGCGCGAGTTCCGAAACTCCTTGACGTGTTGGAAGGAACTGGGTCCGACGGAGCAGCGGAGCTCAAAGAGGAAACGATATCCGGGGTTCTAAAGATCCTATCCCGACCTCTGGTGATCAAGTATCTGTGGAAGAACCGTGATCAGTTCTTCGGAAGAGTGGTGAAAGCAGTCTTGAAGAGCAATGATGCGCTTCTGAAGAGAATTCGAGGAGAATCGAGCAAACTGCAGGTTGGAGTGCAAGTGGAAGCGTTTTACATGGCGGTGCTTGGAAGCTGGAGATACGTGCGCGGCAACTCCCAGTCTACAACTTTGCTGGAGACATTGCTGGCCGCCGAGCCTTCACCAACGGAGCACTGGAAATTCCAGTTGGTTCATCTCGTCTCGCTGTATCCGCTGTTGCAGCCTCACGAAATGCCTCTTCCACTGGACGTCTGGAAGTTGACTATCAAGCAGCTGAGCAACGAAGTCCTGCCAGTCCGCCAAGTCGCTCTTCTACTCTACGCTCAGCTTGTGAAGCTTCACAAGAGGGGAAAGCTCATCCAAAGTCGTCAAGAAGTCGAAGCTGTTGAGAGTGTCGTCTATTCCAAGGACACCATGAAGGCTGTCGTGGACGCGTTTGTGACGAACCACAAGAACATGAACCGGTTCGCAGCCTCTGCAGATGGTCAACACGCGAACTCGGCACCAACGAACTGGTCGTTTGGAGTTGACGACGTGCTTCGGTCGATCTCGGGTAACTCTGCATCCTTCCCAAAAGCAGCGCCGCTCTCATCAGTTCGTCTGCTCAACCAATCGAGCGACATGTTCAGAAGCGTCGGGATCAACAGCACGAAACTCATTCAGAAGCTGGTGCAAATCAACCCGATTGCGCTGTCCCAGAGTGGCGTGATTGAGTACCTGCACGAGCTTGCAACAGAGAAAACGGACGCAAAGATCAACCAAGAAGACCGCCAAGCCGCGCTGACGACGCTGTCCGAGTGGGTTGCCGGCTTGCTGCGTGGATTCCTGAAGACGACGAGTGTGCCCGAGAGCGAAGCCTTGGTTCAGATCGCCTCTGTGGTGGAAATCTTCAAGAAGGTTCTCCCACAAGTGAGCGTTTCGCTCGTGGAACCCTGGGGACAGGTGCTGTACTTGGTTTCTCGCCCGTCGCGCGGATCTAGCCTTCCACTGGATCGCCTGCTGGGTCTGGTGTCATACTTGGTGGAAGAGCTGGAGCAATCGTTTGTGCGCGCGACCGCTGAAGACTACGCGCGGCAAGTCAAGTGGCTCGTCCTCATCGAGTCTCTCGCAACTCACTTACTGCCGGCAAGTGCGTCTTCGCCATCGTCCCCAGCGTATCCATTAGCCAAGGAATTGAGTGCGCGTGTGATTCGAGTGATCAACCAGTACGCTTTGACCCACCAGTACAAGATCATCCGCGATCGAGTGGGGAAGATGCTGTTCCTTCTCGGTGTGTACGGATTTGCTCCTGAATCTTCTTCGCTGGCGTCTGTGCCTGTGGATGCATCAACGCTGCCTCTCCAAAAGCTGGTTGCTGCTGCCGCGCTGGCAGACGATGGGAGCGAAGCGAAGGACAGAGATGATGACGAAAGCGATGAAGGAAAGATTGGGCTGTATGCGCGAGAGACTGCGATGCAGTGGCTGGCGTGCACTGAGAAGTTTGGCGATACACAGGATGTGCTGGCGGTGATGAAGGAGCTCTTCCCAGTGGCTTTCCTCTCGCAGAACCATCCAAAGGCGGAAGTCGCAGTGTTTGCAAAAAACACCACGAATGCGATCGCGTCATCGCTTCGCCTGTATTTCCCACCAAACGACCCGTCCGTCTCTGTTGCGGATCTGGATAACCTGTTTGTGCTCTTGGACACGTTTGCAGTGCATCGCTTCTGGAAGACTCGCGGTGCAGTGCTGCGCTTCTTGACGACGTTTGGCTTCTACCACTGGATCTTCTTCTCCGCGGAGCAGCGCGACCGCGTGCAGACACTGGTGAGTTCGTTCTTGACTGACGAGCAGCGCGAAGTGCAGGAGATGGCAAAGTACACACTTCGCAGTCTGATCCACAACCAGCGTCCAGAGATCGTCGAGGCGCTGAGCATGCGGTGGACCGAACAGGCGCTGGAGACACGCATTGTGAACCCAAAGACCAAGCGCCGCATCGCCCGTCTCGAGAGCGAGGCTGGAGCTGGAAGTGGCAACGCAGAAGAGCTCGAGAGTGCGCGCAAGAAGCTTAAGACGAACGAAGACATCATGGTGCGCAGCGTGCTGGGGATGTGCGCCGTGATCTTGGCGTTCCCGCACACGCTGCCGGTGTTCGTGCCGTCCATGTTTGAGGAGCTGGGCAAGTTCCTGTACCTGAAGAACCGCTCGGTGATGGTGTCGTACCTGGAGAAAGCCGTGAAGGAGACGCTGCTCGAGTTCAAGCGCACGCACCAGGACAACTGGCTCGAGACCAAGAGCAAGTTCACGGCGGCGCAGCTCAACGTGATCGAAGACGTGTCCATCTCGCCCGGCTACTACACGTGAGTGGCGCGATCGATTTGGATTCGATCGAAAATACTCGGATGTTGCTATAGCAGTGGCTTTCACATGCATGTAAATAAACTTCGTTGAACCCTATGGAAGAGTGCGGTGTCCAGTGCCATGCAAGTCATTGTGCACATGGCTTCGTCTGCTTGATGACTGCTGTAATGGCAGGATGAAGCTCAAAGCGAACAGGCGAGCTCAAAAAGACTGCGTTCTTGCAGAGAGAGATTCGACCTGAAGTCGACTGATCGTATAGAGGGATATTTCTTCCCGACTGCTCTTCTACAGAGAGATTGAAACGTAACCACTCAACAGCGATTATTCCATCCTTCACACCTTCCCCCTTTTCTTTGAATTAGGTAAGAGCGGGAGTAACCAACCGTACCCCATCTCACTTTTCAACATCGCTTTCACGAAGAGCTACGCAGCCAATTCGCGCGAAGCAACGGCGGCGCCTCGAGTCAAGATGGGCGGCAACAAGCACAAGAACGGCATCGTGTGCATCTTCCCAGGCTGCGACAAGACCATGCGCACGCAGAAGTTCAAGCTCCACTTCACCAAGCAGCACCTCAAGCCCGGCGAGGTCTACAATGTCGAGCACCGCCGCCGCTTCGAAGTGGCGCGCGACGAAGAGTACGCGAGCGACACCATGTCGCCGCACAAGCTGGAGCAGCACCTCCAAGTGTCGGTGCAGATCCCGTCGTCGTACCAGGTCGCTGCCGCAGCGGCTGCCTCTGCTGTTGCTGCTGCCGCTGCTGCTGCTGTTGGTTCTACGGGGATGACGCCGACGTTTACCCCGATCGCTTCGACTGTTGGAGTGGCGGATGCGACGACGACGGCAGACAGCGTCGTTGCTGAGAGCGCTGCTGCTGATGTGAATCGCCCCGACGTGAACCTCAGCAGCGAGACTGAGATCCAGCAGGCTCAGCAAGAGCAGCAGCAGCAGCAGAGAATGAGCCGTTTGACTGCACTCCAGGCGCGCGCTGCAAATGGTCGATTTGGATGCATCCCGCCAGCTGCCGCCACTGCTGTTGATATGGCCAGTCCTCTCACAAACAAGCGCGCCGCGTCCGCACTCGAGCCTGCGAGCGTAGACGCTTCGGTGACGCCAAGTCCAAGCGACCAGTCAGCGCAAGACCTGTCGCGTGCTGTCTTGGTGCAGTACATTGAGATGATGGACCAGCGATTCCACGAGTTAATAGAGAAGATGGGTCAAGTGATCGACGGCCAGCGCGAGCTGATCGACATGCTGAGGAAACCGGTTCTAGGGGACACTGCGCAGCTTCTGGAGCAGACGCCGACGCTCTCGCACGTGCACAGCCAGTTGAGCTCGCCCGGCGACACTCTGAATGCGGACGGCAGCGCCAAGAAGCGTCGGAAATCCAATAGCGGTGCCGAGCTCCAGCAGCAACAGACAAACGGCGCGATCCAGCGTCCAAGCAGCAGCAGCACCGCTCTGCTGTAGAATGGTGTGAGTCGCGATCCACAGGCATATGGAGCCGCACAGCGAGCACAAATGCACCTCTCTCAATATCACCAAACCATTTTCGTTTCACACCTTCACTTCCATGCTAAAACATGGCTACCTGCCTTGCAACAAGGTAACCACCAGGGGTTCCAGTTACGTTACGTACCGTTCCAATAGCTCGTGTGGACCACTCTGCCGTCCATGCAAGCACCAATCAAACTGCCATCACTTTGACAAGAAGACGCAGAGCAGACGATAAAGCAGAATGAGTGACCAAGCCGTGGACGCGTTCGCGAGTGTGGAGCAGACGCTCGCGGCGGTGGAGGAGCACCTGCAGGTGTTCAAGCAGGACAGGCTCGAGGGCGTCGTGTCCGAGCTGAGTCCGCTCGAGAAGGCGAAAGTGCAGGTGTCGCTCGGTACGCATCATCGCATGTGCTCTTGCTTTGCTGCAGAGATGTCCGTCCGTCCAATCATCCGTTGTGTATAATGCTAATGCGGATCCTGTTTGTTTGCTTGGCGTGTGCAGCATACAGTGTGAATGCACTGCTGTATGTGTTCCTCAAGACCCAGGGCGTGTCGGCGAAGGACATCCGCCAGACCCACGTCAAGCAGGAGCTGGTGCGATAGGGTTTCCTGTTCGCGGACAATGTAGACTTGATTATCTGATCGCTGTTGATGCGATTTTTGTTGTTTATGCAGGAGCGTGTGAAGACGTTCATCAAGAAGATCAAGGACACGGAGGAACTCGCCAAGGGTCCGAAGCTCGCGCTCGACAAGGACGCGTCCAAGCGCATGGTGCACAGCGCGCTGAGCTCCGACCAGGTCTACGTCGACGCGCTCGCGGCCAAGAAAGACGCAGAAGGAGGCGATGTGAAGGAGGAGATCGCGGGCGGCGACAAGAAGCAGAAGCTCAAGGCGCGTGCTGCCTCCGGAAAAGCCAGCGACGCCAAGAGCAAGCGCCGACGAAAGCAGTAAGGCTGGCAACAGAGAGAGCCGCCCAGTCTTCTTCATCCCCGATCAGGCACGACGGTAGAGTTGAGCAGAAATCCTCCATCACATGCGATTAGCTCCTCTTTATTGCCATATATTTTACCTTTATTTTGTCGTCTTCTTCTTCGACCACTCCACCCATACTTTGGTGTCCAACTTGGCAAGCTGACCACCCACGCACCTGCTCTTCTTAAGCGTAGTTGTAGATGCATTTGATCTGCTGCGGATGCGCTTCCTGACGACACAGCGGACACTCAGCCTTGTTCTTTTGGCACCAGCCGACGATGCACTCCCAGCAGAACACGTGACCGCACGGCGTGGCTGCGGGCGAGATGCGCTCGCCGAGACAGAGCGCGCATTTCCGCTTCGATCGGCGGGTCATGGCGGAGGCATCCTGAGCGATACCAGCGGGCAATGCAGAGGCTGCTGCTGCTGCTTCCGAGGCGATGGTCACGGACGTTGGGACGCGGTCCGAGTGCGTGTACATCGCCGGGTTGAGCCCTGTGAGCGCGATCTGTTTCTGCTTCTCGTCCTGCTTGTAGTGGCGATGCAGACGCTTCATCTCGACAAACGTCGTCACAAACAGCCGCAGAAACATCATGTAGCCCTGCACAAGAGAGAGAGAGAGAGGAATACACTTGCATTATTAGCGACAATATACCGCATGCACATGCGAAAGTGATGTAAATGCACGTACCAGTAGCGACAGGTTGATCCCCGGCGCGAGGTCCTTGCGCACAAACACATACTGGATCTTGCTCAGGCGCTTCGACACGTCAAAGTACTTGGCGTACACGTAGAAGCTCGCGAGGTGCAGCTGGCTCGCCCACGCCTGCACGCACGCGACAGAGAACTCATAGGACGCAGGGAACATCTCGGTCTCGATGTACGCTTTAAGTGATTTGAGGCGCGTCACGAGGCGGTCCGCGTGCTTCAGCGCGTTCTTGGGCTTCAACACGGCGAGCGCGGACTCCGTTTCTGGGTTGTCGTTGGTGCTGTTCGCATTCGCCTGGCGGTTGCGCAGCTGCTGCTCCATGCGCTCGCGCGGGGAGCGCGTCAGCTGGCAGAGGTTGGACCACCCGCTCTGCGAGCGCGCCGCAATGTACCGCGGCAGCACGGCGAGCGCGATCCACACCAAGTGGCGCGGCAGCTCGACGTGCGCAATACGCTCCGCGAGCTCCGCTTTACCAGCAGCAGCAGCACTCGCACCAGCAGCACCAGTTGCTGCTTCTGTTGTGACGCGCATGACGTCGCAGAACTCTTCGCCGAGCGTCTGCTTGGGGTTCTTGTCGCCGAGCACGAGCACGTAGTAGAGCGCGGCAGCGAGCGTCGAGAGCTCCGGCAGCAGCTGCGAGAGCAAGTGCGCGCCGCAGCAGCGCTCCAGCACCTCGCGCAGCAGGTTCTTGAGCTCGCCCTCGTACACCTGGTCCTTGTTCTCCGCCAGCAGCAGCTCCGCGCACGCGCCGGCTGCCGGGAACATGGTGCTCGCGCTCGCCATTCTGCTTGCTCCTTGCTTCTTCTCGCAGTGGTGCTTTTGATACTGAAAGGCAATGCAGGGACTTTGACGTAAGCGTCACAGATTCCATCAGAATAGGAACTGCAACCAACCTGTGCCTTCCATAGTGACGAAAGTGAATAGTATAGAGGTTTGTATGCTGTGTTGTGAAAACCGATTTCGGAGGAGGTTCAAATAGCCGATCTCGATAGTGAATATACCGGGGTCGCTTCACCACTTATGAAGGCGAAAGTACCTTTCGAATCGAGTCGGAGTTTTAGGATTCCAGGATTCTCCCTACATTATGAGCGCTTCTTCTTCATGAGAGAAGCTGAGCACCACCAACTTGCTTCTTTCTTCCCATGCTTCTCACTCGTTCTTCCAACCTTCGAATTGACGCCATCCTTCTTCGGTTGATCGGGCTGGTGCGAAAGACAATCGATGTATGCATCTACATTCTTACCAGCGAAAAGATCAGTGTGATGTTTCATTAGCTCAATATGCGAGCTCCTGGGCATCTGTTGTGTCCGTCATCGCTGTTTACAGTTCGCTGTCGCGTTGCTTGCACTTGCCCGCAGTGGCGTGATATCGGTTTGATCAATCACCAGACAAACAAAGAGGAGCCGAAATGTGAAAAAATCATTGTTGAAAGTTCCAGGTCGCTCACTGCTGTATCAGAATGCTGCTGGCGCAATGCGCTTGAAGCGAATGTTCAGTGGTCCGTCGATGATGAGAATGAGCGTCGCGTGGTAGCCGTACGTGAGCGGGTCTTTCTCGGTCGTGTACTCGAACTTCGAGAGCAACGCAGACGCCATCATCTTCATCTCCATCAGCGAGAAGTTCATGCCGAGACAGATGCGAGGACCCGCGGCAAATGTGAGGTTCTTGTACGGCGACACCGCGACGAGCTTGCCTGTCTTCGAGTCGATCCAGCGCTCGGGCTTGAACTCCGATGCGTCGTCGCCCCAGATGAACTTCATGCGCGCCATCGCGTAAACTGGCAGCTGCACCGTCGTGCCTTTCTTGAGGAAGGTGCCGTCGCTGAGCGTCGCGTCTTGTTCGGCAACTCGAGTCATAAGTGGCAGCGCTGGGTTCAGGCGCGAGCTCTCACGGATCGCCGCTTCCAGGTACGTGAGCTCTCCGATCTGCTCCTTTGTTGGCACTTGGATCTTCCCAGAAGTGAGATCGGGAAGCTTCTCTCGGAGCTCGGCGCGGATCTTGTCCTGGACGTGAGGGTGCTGGGCGAGCATGATGATGAGCCACGTCATCGAGTTGGCGGTGGTCGAGCGTCCAGCGAACAGGAAAACCATGACCATGTCGCGCAAGCTCTTGATCTGCGCTTGGAACGAAGCCGAGTTCTCTTCGTCCTTGTTCATGGACTCGAGGAACAGACTCACGAGGTCTCTTCCGGTGGCAGAAGATCCGGCGGAATCCTTCTGCTGCTGCTGCTGCTTCTTTCCGATCGACTCGTTGATGACTCTGTAGACAAATCCATCGATCCAAGCCAAGTCCTCTTTGTGCTGCTTCTCCGAGCCAATGTTCAGCAACCGCCGGAGCTTCCAGACCTCACCTGCTCCCATGGTGCGCTCCTTGAGGATCTCGCTGACGCGGTTGATTCGCGTGAAGAACTCGTGGTTGTCCTGTTTGAGGTAGTTGAGATCGACGCCAAAGCCCACTTTCGTGAACACGTCGTTCGTGAAGAGCTCCATGAGGTGCTTGAGCTCGACGGGTGTCCCACTATCCGCAGCCTCGCCGACAATGTCACACACTAAACCTCCAGCGTTGACGATCACTTCGCTCATCGTATCGCGGAGCATGTTCATCGTGAAGAGATTGCTCGCCAC
>JAASFO010000190.1:0-32893 GCA_023333815.1 Globisporangium recalcitrans
CAATTCTGAAGCCTTCCGATTTGAGGAGGCTAAACAGTGAGCAGTGGGTTAGAAGAAGAGCGTCCTGTGAACGTGTTGTGTGCTGTAAAGGCATCACCAAACAACGTGCTGTGCGTGCGAGTCTAGCTCTCGTTGTGAAGAGCGAGAGAGAGAGAGAGAGAGAGAGAGAAAGAGTGAGTGAGCCATACGAGAATGTGCATGCTTGCCAGCCTTTCCCAACGAAAACCGACCACTTCAACCTTTAGACCAGGTTTGGCAGCGAGTCTGTCATGATCAAGGAGTTGATGATGATGACTCCGCTACCAGTTCGAAAGAGCAACACACCGGAGAGACTCCAGCCATTCGTCATTTGGCATTTGGCGCTGTTCTTTTGCGGTGCTGGTGGTTTTTTACCCATGGTTAAGCTGAAGTAGAAGTTGACAGAGCGATAGTGCTTGCGGAAACTACATGGAAAAGTGTGGCGGAGACTGATGCGAGGATGTGGACAATTACATTGGGAAAGAGCGGCGGAGCATCGCGAGGAAGCGCAGGTGGTAAGGTCTTGCGGCCTCATCGCCACAAGTGACCATGACGTTTTCCTCGTTTCCATTGTACCCTCCAATCGACCAATTCATCGATCCGTTGATGAGAACAGTTTTGTCGATGATGCAAAACTAGCAGGAGATACAAACAGGACGTCAGCCACAGGTGACGAACACAGGCGAAATTTCACTGAGTACTCACTTTATTATGCATCAAGTTGTTCCTCGAGCGGACGTACCGCACAGGGATCCCCTATTACACACAAAATAATAGTAGAGTAAGCATCATAACATACACACGATGAAATATTCGCATGCTTACATTAGCGCGGAGACGATCAGTTTGCGAGAAATTGCGCCTAGCGAACGGCGCGTCTGCGATCACCCGCACAACCACTCCACGTTCTTTTGCAGCAATCAGCGCATCAGCTAGCTAGGATAAAAATTCAGCAAATCATTAGAGCATGATAAGACACATAAAGGCATGTTTCTCGTACCTGGGGCGCGCTGAGGACGAAAATGCACAATTCGATCGAGATCTGCGCCTCGTTGATATACCGGAGAATAGAAGTGAGGGGACCCGGAGGAAAAAATATCGTCTCAAGAACTCGCAAGTTTCCGACTCGTGGTTAAGGAGAGCCCAGCCAGCGGCGTCCATGCGAGCCAGCATCCTGGAGAGAGCAGGTCGATTGACACCTCGAGTCCTCGCGATGTGGCTGATAGTGTGGCCCACACAGAAGTGGAGAAATGCTGCCATCTGACGCTCGTTCCACGACAGGTGGTTGTTAGTTGCGATGGGTGGTGTCTCGGCAGGGTTGTGCGCCATGGTCTTGGTGTTCTGTCTTGATCTCGATCTTGTCTTGGTCTTGTGTGTTGAGCGGCGATTTAGGAAATGAGCGGTGCGTTCCAGGAGCGGCGAGCACGAGCGGAGCTTGGATCGCCTACTTCAAGAACTCCTCACGAGCTAGCTTCTCACCACTTCGTTCGTCCTCTGCAACCTCTCTTAGTAAATTACACGATTGTGCGGAATAATTCAATAAATCCTGTCTCGGAGTAATACCTGTCAGATTCGATGTCTTTTTTTTATGTCAATGAAAACTAATAATGACACAGCAATGTTCACAAAATTTAATACAAAACTCAATCAATTGCAAAAATAGAACTGTGTCGTTTTTCATGCATTGAGGTTAGGGTTACGAGTTAAAGTTCGAATTTGAGAAATGTAAAATGTAAGTTACGAAAGCTCTTTTGTGGAAGTTCAGGTTCTTCACAGTCCCTTCTGCTTCATGGTTGCATAGAAAAGTCGTGAGGAGCGAACACAAAAAAAGCATCTGTCCCAAATACGAGGACCGAACAACTTGGAGTTTGTAAGGAGTGCCAACAACTGGGAGTTTGTATGCTGCTCTTCATTTGCTTGCATCCCACTCCAGCTGTCTCTTCTGCCAGCTTTTTGCCTCTGCTTCAAACAAACGACCATCATCAGCGCAAGCACAGGTTTGCGTGCCTTCTTTGCTCTCGCTCTTGCTCACAAAGTGGCTCATTCGCGGATTTGCGCAGCAAGACACAGATAAGCAAGCAGGCAGACAAGCAAGCAGACTACCAAGCAGACTACCAAGCAGACAAACAAGCAAGAGCAACATGGAGAACCCACTTCGCGTCACCCCTGTGCCTTCCACCTCCTCCTCATCCGGTCTGCGCCGCTCGCCGACATCCTGGAAGCTCTCGAACATGGCGATGATGCAGGCAGAAGCAGACGCCGAGGAGCCGCAGCACAACAACAACCACAACAAGCCCCGCTTGCCGATGCGCAAGCCGCCGCGCCACTCGAGCGTCCCCATGTGCGCGCAGATCCTGCTGTCGCTCTGGCAGAGCGAGCTGCAGCGCACGGACGTGGCGATCACGAGCGACTTTTTCTACGACCTGGGTGGCTCGGACGAGCAGGCGTTCTTCCTGGTCGACCGCATGCAGCGCATGGGCTTCAGCATCTCGCTCACACAGTTCTTCTCTCTGCCGCGCTGCTCCATCTACAGCGTGCTGCTGGTCGCTCTGTGAACCACAGAGTTGTTGCTTGCGGCACGTTCGTTTGTTTGGAGAGTAGTGCGAGTTGTTGTGAGTTGCTGTTGTTGTTGCCATGCAGCAAGCAGAAGATCAATGGAATCAGACGTCTGGTTGTTTATCTATTATGGAGACGATGAGAGAAGGAGTGTGGAGTACAATAGGGAGTAGTAGTAGCAAAGAAGTAACAAGAAAGCAGTTCCGTACCATATCCATCCATCATCTTCAGCGCCACTACGTTTAGCATACACCCGCACATTCATGAAGACACTCTTGGCATCATTTATTTATCGCTTGCTGTTCAATTGCGCTTGGGCGTGAACTGCTTCTGCACACCCACCTTGCGCGTCCGGTTGAGACTCGTGTTGCTCCGCGACGACCTGCGCCGAAAGTCGTTGTCCCCGCCGACAGTGCCCGGGTCCACATAGTGCGGTCGCGGGTACGGGATCTGGTAGTGCAGCGCCACGTCCACTTGGTCATGTCCGGCTTGCACGAGCTCGCAGATCTTTCGCGCGTCGCGCTGCTTTCGGTTTTCCTCAAAGCGCGTCCTGACAAATCCAGTCACAGTGATCATTCATCACACGCGCACACAAACAAGTGAGATCACTGATGGATGGACGATCTGTGGAACAAATGCACACACGGGGGTGTCAACAGCATGCAAGGCGCTCTCTGTTCCCGATTGCCTCTCTCAATGGCACGAACGTCCATCCATGGATGCGATCCCTCGAATTCGTTGACATCGACGAGTGCTTTTGTTCCACGAAAAGCCCATCGCGTTCGCTCGCACGCAGCACTTGCGTCGCATTCCACACAAGCTGTCCTTCCACTTTGGAAAGAGACACCCACCGGTGCATGCACGTATGCTGAGCTGTTGGTGCCAGCGCGATCGACGCAACGCACCTTGCTTCGCGCTTGATCCACTGCTGCTCTACGACTCCGCCTTCCCCTGGTGACATCAGCGTCAGTATAGAGACACACAGTCGATCGTCAGCATTGCGTGCGCGCGCACTGCGCTCTCTGTGCGACGCCACACGCAGCGCGAAGCCATCTGCTACGTTCAACGGCTCGCTGCACATCCTGTGCATTTTCGATGTGCGTGTGCATGCGCGCGCTCATGTCGTGTTGTCGACTGCAGAAAGGAACGCAGCGAGTGCGAGTGTCTCGACAAGCGGACAACGCGACGCACGCACACGCACACACACACACACACACATACGCAGCACGCACACGTACATGTCCTTGCGATGCGCAGGATGCGTCTGTAGAGCGCCAGCGCCATCTCACTCGTCCGGTGGTTCAAGTGATCTTCTTTCTTGGACATTCGCTTGTTCATTTGTCCAGAACAATGCAAACTGCACTCAGCTGGGTCGCCTCAAATGTGGGTCGACGCAGATGTGGTTGATATAAGAAACACTTTGTTCACACCAATGACACATTATCGAGGTTGTATATGTTTGAAGCGACACAAATATTGTGCATACTACCGTGCGCATGTTTGAAGCGACCAACTTCAACTGCGAAGCGACACACCATTTTGCTCCGTTTGCATAGCGATCCTGAGAGCAGTACCACCCGCGTTTGACGCGGGCATGCGCAGCGACGAAGTGTTTCTCACGCACGTGAACGGCGTGGACGTGTCGCCGCACGCGTTCCCGTCGGTGGGGGCACTCAAGCAAGCGCAGCAGGTGAGCTGGAAGGAGAGCGTGATCCCGCTCGTGGACAAGTGCGAGACGTGCATCTTCACGTTCTTTTGAGCAGGAGCGTGCGCTCCGTCAGCGAAAGAGGAAACGAGAGGAGAGACAGCGCAATGTCCCGCGTACTGACTGACGTCACGCACTTGCACATGCACGCACGAGGAGTAGGAACGTATCAGAGAGAAGGAACACATCACAATGTTGCAAATCGAGTGTGGTGAGCGAAGGTTCACGAGTCACTCCTGACTTCTCTCGCTCTATCGTCATGTGATGGCAGCCGAGAATACTTTCTCAGCTCAACTATTTTTGAAGTCTGGCCAAGTCAGATAGACGATGGAGATCGATCATCCATCGCCGCCGCTCTGGTTCTCGCCTGTCAGTGAGCATAGATAGATAGAGCAGACTCCCACTCCAAGCCAGGAGTGTCACGAGCGTCAGTCAGCACAACCACGTAAAGCCCGAGACATGGCTGCGTTCAACAACATCCCGGCGCGGTCTCGCGAGCAGCGCGTGGCGCTCCAGGACAAGGAGCAGCGCGAGATCAAACGCTGGAGCGACATGGACATCGCGAGCGCCGCGGACGACAAAAAGTGGCAGGTGATCCGCCAGAGCGGCTCCAAGGCGCTGCGCAACAAGGGCGGCGAGGCTTCCAACCTGATCACGCTCCAGTACAACGACGATAATGACGGGCTGCGCCTGCAGGCGGCCGACCAGGCAGTCAAGCACCGCGCGGTCATGCGCGCGCAGAACCTGCAGCACCACAACTCGCGCGGCGGCATCAACCCGATCACGGGCGAGCCGCTGCGGTGAATCGCCATCCAGGACCTGCTGCCGTCGCCGCCGCAATGATAGCAGGAACCGGAACAAGCTCACAGCTGATAATGACATAATCACAATACTTGCTTCATTCCCATCCACGTTTGCGTGGTACTTTCAGACAATGGCTTTCCCTGTGTGCTGCCTGTCTTGTCTTGTCTTGAACTCTGGTTTGGATAGATAGCCGCCGCTTCTTGTCTTCGTGGCTTGGACTTTGGTTTGCAAATAGGCATTTGAGGAAGAAAAAAAGAAAACTGGAGGCGCCTCTGCCTTGCAATAACCTACACGACGTAGAAGTCATTGGACTTCTGCAGCGTGCGCAGCGCGTAGGCGACCTCGACGGCGCTCGGCCGGTCGTTGCGGTCGAGCGAGAGGCAGCGCTTGGCCACGTTCACAATGTCGATCGGGCACATCTGCGAGAACGTCGGCACGAGGTTGCCCGTCGCGACCATCTGCAGGATCGCGACATCTGCGAGCCGATTGCCGTTCGGTCCCATCACGTCTTCGTACGGCAGCGCGTGCGTATCGATCTCGCTGAGCACGACGCCGAACGCAAAGATGTCGCACGTCTGGTCGTAGTCGCTGCTCCCGGAGATCACCTCTGGCGCGAGCCACCGACCAGTCCCCACACCCGTGGTCATCGTGCTGATCTCCGACCGGAAGCGCGCGATACCAAAGTCGCTCAGCTTGGCGCGGAAGTCCTTCGTGAGCAGCACGTTGCGCGACTTGAGGTCGCGGTGCACGAGCGGCGGGCTGAACGAGTGCACGTACACGAGCGCCTCGATCACGTCGATCGCGATCTGGAGCTTCTCGGATGTCCAGTGGTGCGGCGTCGACGAGGTCTCCAAGTACCGTCGCAGGTCCCCTTTCTCCATGTACTCGAACAGCGCCTGCAGGTCTGACTCGATCGTCCACGCGACGCCGACGAGCGCCACAATGCGCGGGTGGTCGAGCTTCGCGACGAGCTTGATCTCCGCCACGAAGCTCTGTGCGTTCTGCCAGTTCGCCTCGTCCTTCTTGAGCCGCTTGCACGCGACCAGGCGGCTCTTGCGGTACTTGGCCAGGTACACGACCCCGTACGCGCCGCTCCCGATCTTCTTCACGTCCTCGATCTCGTCCGTGTTCACCTGCATGGAGAGCAGCTCCTGGTCGTTCCAGAGCGACACGGTCTCGCGCTCGCCCGACTTATCACTCGACCCGTTGCCCAACGTGTACGTCTGGCCAGGGTTGTTCGACTTGTTGGTGTGCGTGTTGCTGCTGTTGCTGTTCGCGTTGTGGCGCTTGTACCAGATGAAGCAGCCCACGATGATCGCGACGAGTGCGATGGCGCCAAGGACACCGCCCACGATCGCGCCAGTGTTGCTCGAGTTCTTCGTGGTGGTCGTGTCCGTGCCGTCAGTCGAGCCGCTTGCGCTCGTCGACACGCACACCGCGACGCCTCCGATCTCCTGGACCGCAGCAGAGCCCGCGCACGTGGTCGGGCTTCCAAAACTGTCCACCGAGAGCAGGCTCAGACTCGACAGGAAACTCGCCTGGTCCTTGGTCAGCACGACGCTCGAGAACGAGTTGGAGCCAAGGTACAGGTTCTTGAGCTTCGTCATGGCGAAAACCTTGAGCGGGATGCTCGTGAGTGTGTTGCTCGACAAGTCCCTAGTAGACAAAGGCAGCCAGCCACAAGACAAAGCGGTGAGCAAATGTAAGTCCGTACAGATAAAAGGGCTTGTTCGCAACTCACAGCGTCGTGACGTTCGGGAAGTCGCCGTTGAAGCTCGTGAGGCTGTTGGTCGAGAGGTTGAGCACCTCGAGCTGCTTCAGGCTGAACTTGACCGGGTAGTCCGCAAAGTAGTTCTTCGACAAGTCGCTGCAGTCAGCAGCAGCAATAGAAAGACAACAAACACAGCTTAGCTCTGGGTTCACTTTGATAAACCACATCGGCAGCTCAAAACGTACAGCACTTGGAGCGACGTCATGGACGGGATGTCCGCCGGGTACTCCTTCATGACGCAGTTGACCATGCTGAAGTTCTTGAGCTGCGTCGGGAACGTCGACTGCGGGTACTGGTCCAGCTGCAGGTTCGCCAGCGTCCTGCAAGCAACAAATCACATTCAATCATCAGTATCACGCGTGCAGAATATGCGATTGCGAATGTACAATGGCCGCACTATACGTACACTGCTTCCAATTGGGTCTGCGAGCTCAGCAGCTCCGTCGAGATCGAGAGCTTGGCCACTTTGCCGCGCGTGCCTTCGGAGCTCTTGCCGCCTGCAATCACACTGCGTGCATGTCCATCCAATCCATCCACGTCAGCACAATCACATACACACACACACATTATACACCACAGCAGCGCGTTACGCACACTTTCTTGGTCGCCGCCAGGAAGCTCAGCGGCTCGACGTTCTGCAGCACGTCGTTGCTCTTCGAGGGGAGTGAGCCCGTCCAGTCGGTCTGCGTCGCCTCGCTCTTCTCGTACGCCTCCTTCTCGCTCGCGCTCCATTTGGTCTCCCAGCTGCTCTTGCTCGCGCCGAACGGGATCAGGAACGTGTACGTGCTAAAGTCGACGATGCCGCGCGCCACGTTGTCGCTCGGGCCGTTCGTGAAGCACTCGAAGGTGCACGAGCCGTTCGTGCCGAGCTTGCACTCGCTGAACGCGGACCCCACGCTGCATGCAGTGAGATTGGCGATCGCGGAGTACGCGATGCACGGGCGGCCGTCGTAGCAGAGCGACGCGCAGTCGGACGTCAGCGCCGTGTCCGTGCGCTCGCAGGTCGCGCCGTCCGCACCGCCGATGGACGTCGCCATGAGCAGTGCCGCCGCAAGGACGACGTGCGCCAAGGGGCGGGACGCAGCCATCGACACCATGGCGATGTGTTCTTATTATGTATGCGGTCGTCGCTCTCGTCTGGTGATCTGCTTGTGGATGAGGACGCGAAGAAGCAGAGGACGATGCAGGTGTGTCGTGTCGAGTGTTGTAACTGGGCGATCGCTTTGATTATGCTGTTCTGTTGTTGTGGCTGCTGCTGGGTTATTGAGCGACACGAACAAGCGCAAGTCTTTCAAATCACCTTCTTACGAAGAAGGAAAATGGTAAAGGGGTTCAAAATGGAGTTGGTGGATAGTCAGTGCAGTCACAAGTGTGGGACGAGGGAGATGGAGGCTGTTGAGTGCAATTCTCTGCAGTTTGTGCTCGGACAGGTCATGGTTAGATGGACGCTGGAGGGCAATTCGTTAGGAGCAAGTTGTTTTAGTGTCGAGATATGCTGGTTTACACGACGAAAGGTACGCGTTGACAATGGGTTCGATTTTTTGATAAACCATTTCCGATCGTTTTCGTTCCCTCTCTTTTTTCTCGTTCTTTCGCACTCATCGCTTGATTGACATGACTCTCTCCCGTCCGCACAAGCTAGGCACAGTCTCCGACAGAGGAACACAGCACTGATAGAAGATCAGCTTTTCGAGCTAGATACCCTAAGGAAGCACTTGCTGAGAGAAACAACACGCGCGCATTGACACACTCTCTGTTCAGTCGAAAATAAACGGATTCAATGTAAACGCTTTGGACATCTCGGAGACTGTGGCCAGCGCTTTCGCTCTCAAAAGTCAACTGCAAACTCAAAGACAGAAACGCCAACTGCCGCTCCCTTCTCTTCGCTCACTTTTACTCTTCTGACGCACACACAAGTGTGACAAAACACTTGGTGCTTCCTGTCCATTCGCATTGAAAGCTCAAAAGCTGCACACGAAGCCAAAGATCCAGCTAGTGTGTCGCGATGTGGCATGAGTGCCTACTCGATTCACATCAACCCTCTCCATTGCATCCGCCTTTTGGCTGACGAAAGACATGGAACCAAAAGCGACTTGTTTTCTGTGGCTCAAAATCGAATCCGAGTCACGAAGCAATAGCGAAAGTGGGCTTTTTCTCAGTCGCCTGCAACTCCCACCACCAGCATCAATTGCTCTCAAAATTTCGAGAGCAAGAAGTCTTCCTGTCGGCTCGTTGCAACACAGTTGCAGTTGCAGCAGCCAGTCAGGTGCTCCCACCAGCCACTTCATTTTCATTGCGCCATTTGACGCACGCGCGGAACGAGCTCCTTGCATCAATACACAGTCTTACAGCAGAGAAGCTGGGCTTCTCTGACAAAGGACGCTGGCGGCTGCACGCAATAGCGAGCATGAGACCCTCGCGCGCCGCATTGCTTCTCTGTCGCGAGAGAGAGCTTTTGACAATTGCTGCTGCTGTTGGCGTCCATGTCAGGGGAGAGAGCAGAGTGGAGCAGTGCAGCTGACGTCAGAGAGACCGCGAGCGCCTCGTCTCCTAGAGTTCCGCATATGCTGTGTGCAGGAACCCAAAAGAGCTCACAATTGGCTCTCATCGATGACGCTGTGAGCAGCTTTGTTGTTCGTTCGTTCGTTTCGAGTGCTCCACTCACTCACTCACTCAGCTGCACAGTGCAGTCGTGCATATGGCCATTGAATGCATTCGCCTCCTTCCTAAAAAACAGAAATGGAAGATGGATGCTCACTCACGCAATTGTTGCTTCTTTTCGAGATCACAAAGATGCTGTGCAGCATCTCCGTTTTTCTAAAGTGTCCAGCGCCTTTAGTCGACTGGGGAATGCGCATACAACACAAAGATCCTGTTCGCGAAAACCAGGATGTTGACAGCTCTGCATAAATGCAGCCAGAGCAATGGAGATCGGCTGTTTGCATTGGCAATGCAGTTCAGCGTCACACGAAAACCGCCAAGCGCGAGCGTGAGACCCCAGATCCCAGACTGCGAGCGAGAGTTGCGTCCCTGACGCCTGGCTCGCCTGTGATCAGAAGACAGCCAGCTTTTCCAGAGCCCTCTCCTCCTGGCTCAAACACACAGCTGCAGATTCCTCGTCGCGTGGAAAAGATCGCCTTCAAGAAGGATCTTGTTCACAAACGTGGTGGTGGCACGAGTGAACCCCCACTCCTGCGACCACGCACACGCCTGCGGACACGTTTGATGCAGAAAGTGGACTGAGGATCCTTCCAGAAGAGAGACGCTGGCTGTTCCTCTGATCCCAAAAGGCAAGGCAGACACGTGGTCAAGTCAAGTCGATTGGGTTCATTTCATCCTTCCCACCACACCATTCCACACCACACACGTGACTGGCGCATTTACTTGACCACCTCTCGAAAGGGCGTCTGCGGATCTTATCCCTTCCCTTCCCGCCATCTTCCGCCCGCCTTCCACGCGCGTTCTTGCATTCCACAATTTTTCTACTATTGAGAGCACAATTGGGAACCAGCACGACTGTGACGTTTGGGATGTATGCAGGTGTCAGGTGTGCAGGATGTTGGCTCGTTTGAGCCAGATGTACTGTAGACGCATAGAGAGAGAGCTTTCAGACAGCAGCAGTCGCGCCACCTTGAGGCTCTATAGCTTTGTGTGACCATCTCTTTCGTCCCTTTCGTGAGCTTTCGCACACCTGCGACCCCTCTTTCCCGCTTCAACGCTCTCCAGCACACATGACCCGTCCGGACTCTACGATCTATGGACGCAACCAACCTTGGTGCGTGACACATTGGACGAGAGATCCTTGTCAATCATGCCTGTCGGTCTTCTGAGCGGATCCACTCACTCAGTTCGTGTTCGTGACCCAGGAATGTAGAAGTTGGGCGTCCTGCAGAGCGATCTCGCCCCTAGCACTGCCTTTCGCCACGCCAGCGTTTCTATCGAACGACTAGTAGAGAGAGCGCTTGTGACAGCGCTGCAGTGTTCGTCTTGGATGGCAAACACACTGCAGACTGCAGACTGCTCAATTGGTCCAATGCAAATGGAAGCAGACGTGTGGCTGAGCAGATCCAGCAAGAGCGATCCAGCGCCAGACTTAACCCATTTGGAAGTGAGAGGCTGACCACTCTCCTGATCATCCACCAACCAAACACTCGTTGTTTGGTCCTGTTGATGGTGTTTGCAGGGACATGCAAAACAATGGCAGCAAGTGAATATGGCGCATATCATAATCGCGAGCTTCAAGCCTCCGCCTTTGTCATGCTTCCAGATCCTTTGTGCAGCCATCTGCGCGCAAGAAGTGGATTGCAGTGGCTCGTCTATGCGGCGTTGGTGTCTGTGTGACTGGCGCCGCGAGACATGACCGAAGATGACGTCTGAGCTGGCCTTTACATTTGGGATTGAGGGTCTGCGTGTCTGTCTGTGTGTGTCTGCAGATCTTGGTCTTCAGACGACCGAGCCAAGATCCTCAAAGCCTGCATTTCCATTTCCATTTGGATGGAACCATTGAGGGGAATAATCATCACAGACACACTTGAACGAAGCGACGGACGGACGCAGAGAACAGATGGGAAGCGCGCGCAGATGCAGATGCAAAGGGAAGCGAATGATGATAAAACCAGCAGCTTTAAATGAGACTCAGCCGCGCAT
Source organism: Globisporangium recalcitrans (assembly GCA_023333815.1). NCBI lineage: Eukaryota > Oomycota > Peronosporomycetes > Pythiales > Pythiaceae > Globisporangium > Globisporangium recalcitrans. Next base: position 11,502 of record JAASFO010000190.1, read on the forward strand.
GCTCGCAGGTTTCACTTTTCGTCGCTCTGCGAAGCGAGATGTTGGACGCGAAGAAGAAGCAGGCAAAGAGGCGTGGCTGCAGCTTCAGCGCGCGCGCACACACCGCTCTGACAGCGCCGCTTGAGTTCCGATTGCAACCACAACGGCCACGACCATCTGGGTTTGGTTGTGCCTCTCTCGCAGTCGCTTCTGAAAAAAGGCAGTGTTTTGGCTCAGTCTGTTCTTGTGGGTTGTGGCAGGCTGACTACCAGCTGCTCGCTCGGTCATCGACATCCCACTTTTGTATTGGCAGCATCGAGCTGAGACTCAAGCACGAGCCCTATCCCACCTCCTTCACAGCATTTCTGCAGGTGGTGTACTGTACGCCTGGGATTAGCTCATTCATTGCAACGCAATGTGTGTGCCTTTTGAAAGGCTCCTTTCTGCAGTAGGCGAGTCCCCTACCTTACCAGTGTCACAACTCGCTTCGAGAAGAGCCACATTGCGTTGCGCTTCTGCATGATCCAACTGCCTTGCTCCAAGCCTGCCGTGTTTCGGATGTTTGGGGTGACCTCCAAACCAATCCAATAGCCAATCTAGAGCCAAAGAATGCAAACCTGCGAATGCGTTGGTTAGGACAGTCATTTGTCTCCATTCTTCTCTTTTTTTAGCCGCACGCAAGCCATCTCTCTCTCTCTCTCTCTCTCTCTCTCTTCCCTTTTCTTCTTGGGATTTGTATGTATGGGAGCATCAGCAGCAGACGGTAAAAGCAGTTGTGGGAGTGGCCAGTCGAAGTGGCGTGTAAAAGTCAGATCCCTTCCATAAAGGCAGCAGGTGCAGGTGCCGCCTCCTTTTCAAAAGCTGCTGGTTCTGTCTGGTTCTGTCTGGTTCTGTCTGTGACTGTCTGTGAGTATCTGTGTGAGGCGTGACGGGTTGTCCTCTCCTCACTTTCCAATTTCCCAGTCCTCGAGTTCAACGACCACACGCTTTCGAAGAGCAGCTGGACCTGCCGCGAGCGCACGAAGGAGCGATCCGCGAACCATCCGCTTTTTTCGCGAGCCGTCCCTGTCGTCCCTGTTTTTCCCTCTTCCTGTGTTGTTGCTAGTGATTGATCCATCCATCCATCGCATCCCTTCGACCGCAGCTCCTCCCATCCCAACATTCCAACATCCCAACCCAATCCGGCCAGCCGCACACGCTCACGCACGCGCAAGAGGAAACCCCAGAAGCGATACGACCACTTTTCCTTTTCTCTTGCAGCAGCCAGACACTTCAGTCCTCGATTCGGATTTGATATTTGATATTTGATCCCGACCGCCTATCGCCACACAGTCCAAACAGCCATCCAGTCAATCGAACATGCAGTCGCCGCGCGAGATCTCGTCTGCTGGCCAAGGCGCGCTCACGCCCTCGACCGCGCGGCTCGTGAACAAGGCGGCGGTGGAGTTCATCACGTCCGCCACGCCCATGACCGACGACGACGACGCTTCGTCGATTGTCGCCAGCGGCGTGCGCACGCCTTGGGCCAACCTCAGCGTTGACACGACCCCCGACCAGGACCAAGCACAGCCGCAGCCTCAAGCTCAGCAGCAGCAGCCTCGACCGCAGGTCACCGCGATGCGCACCGGCGCGTCCAACCACGTGCCGCTGCAGCCGGGGCTCCTCCCCGAACGCTACACGGCGGACCTCACCCACTGGCAGTCGCCCGCGGATCTGCCGGAGCGCCGACTCATGGTGCAGCGCATCATCGCGATGACGAGGAACAAGCGCCTGGACGCGGGTCTCGCTGGAGGAGACGAAGGAGCGGCTGCGTGTGCGGACCGCACGCCGTCGCTCGCGAAGCGCATCGAGCTGTCGCTGTACTCGCGCGCCGCGTCGTTCAACGAGTACCGCGACCTGAACACGCTGCGCCGGCGCCTGCAGTCGCTCGTGTCGCTGAGCTTCCACGAGGCCGCGGTCTCGCGCAAAGCCGCGATGGAGAGCTGCACGACCAAGCTGGGCAAGCGCAAGATGAAGGCCACGCCGTTCGGTGTCTCGAGACTCATGATCAAGCGTCCACGCAACGCGGCGCCGTTGGTTGCTGCTGTCAGTGCTTTGTCGGTGGTCAGCGCCAACCGCCACAAGCACAAGCACAAGCAGAACTACCGATCCCAGATGATGAGCTTCGCGAGCGAGGCGGCAGCGTCCACGCAGACGTTCTTTATCACAAACGAAGACGTGCTGCGCCACATCTTCGCGTACCTGCCGGGCGTGGACACGATCCGGAGCTTTGCGATCAACAAGTTTGCTGCGCGCGTGCTGCCCAAGTGCGTCTTCTCGCTGGACGTCGAGGTGAAGGCGATGAAGCGCGCGTACGACAACGCGTCGCCGTCGCTGCTGTGCCGGTTTGCGAACTTGGAGCGGCTGAATATTTATAACGAGAACAAGCTGTGCGACCAGCAGGAGTGCGGGCCGTCGCTCCACGCGTGGGGGTGCTCGGAGCTCGACATTTCGCACGACAACGTTGGCGAAGACGTGGTGAAGCAGCTCGCCGAGTCGATCGAGCTCGGCGCGTGCCGTCGCCTCAGGAGCCTGCGTCTCGTGTCTGTGTTCACCAACACGTGCCGCGGCAATGCGCTGCACATGCTGTGCGCGGCGCTCGTGAAAGGTTCGTGTCCAGATCTGGAGGACCTGCTGCTCGGCGGCAATGGCTTCTCGGACGTGGGCACGGTGGACGTCGCGTGGCTGCTGCGCGTGGGTTCGCTGCCGAACCTGAACCGTCTGGACATTCGCCGCAACTACATCGGCGAGTCTGGTCTGAAGCGCATCATGGCGGCGCTGTCGGCCGGTCGCTGCCAGCAACTCAAGTATTTATGCATGGGCGGCAACATCATCACGGACAACTGCGTCGCGCCGGTTGTGGAGCTGCTCTCGAGCTCGCTGTGTCCGCAGATGCGCTTCCTGGGGCTCGAGGACAACTTTCTGAGCGCGCGCGGCGTGCACTGCATCATCCAGGCGGCTGTGGCAGGCGGGATGATGCCGAAGCTGCACCATGTGTCGAGCGATGGCCGAGGCGGCACAGACGAAGCTGAGGTGACTATGGATGACGACGACCAGAGCGACCTGTGAAGATGGTTCTGTTTAGTAGAAAGGTAGTTAGTTTAATTAAAGAGGGTTGTCGCTCTCTCTCTTGTAACCGAGAGCTGGTTTGCAATGAACACAGATCTTCCATGAAAGCAGTAATAAGGGGCAGAAGTGAAGCGAGTTTTGAGCTGCAATTGTGTCGAAATGTTGCTTGCGATTTGTAGACAGATGAGGTTTAGTAAAGGGTGATCACTGTCCTTTGAAAAGCCCACTCAAATATCCAGAACCCAGTGTACTCTTGATCACCTCAAATTGAATTGCAGTCATTTTGGCTCAGACAGCAAGCGTGCTGTCACCACACCACCTTCCTTCCTTCCTTCCTGCCTGCCTGCCAGGATGTCGTACTTCATCCCGCCGGTGAACTACGGCATGGTGGAGGAGGACCTCTACCGCTCGGGCCAGCCGAACGAGCTCAACTTCCCGTTCCTGGAGCGCCTGAACCTCAAGACCATCGTGTACCTGGCGCTGGAGGAGCCCAACCCGCAGTTCCAGAGCTTCGTCGAGGAGCAGGAGATCCAGCTCATCTACCTGGGCGGCAACACGCGCATGGAGAGCCGGCGCAAGGCTTGGGAGCCGCTCTCGGAGGAGACCGTGCTCGCGGCGCTCGACATCATCCTCGACCGCGCCAACTACCCGCTCTACATCACGTGCCATCTCGGTCGCGACCGGACTGGTATCGTTATGCGCGTCTCCTCTCTCTCTCTCTCTGTTGGTGGCTGGTCTAGTGCATGCAGCGAGCGCTGACTGTGGTTTATCGTGTTGTACTGTATTGCGTATGAAGGCGCGGTGGTGGGCTGCCTGCGCAAGATCCAGCAGTGGCACCTGTCGTCCATCTTCGAGGAGTACCGGCGCTTCGCTGGCAGCAAAGTGCGGCTGCAGAACGAGCAGTTCATCGAGCTCTTCGACACAGACCTCGTGACGATCCCCGTGGACCCGCCCTCCTGGTTCCGCAAGCACCCGTACATGAAGTAGCGAATGCAGCACGCGCATACAGGCACACTCTCATAATATAATAGCAGTAGAAAGCACACAAGCGGAGGACAGGAACACCGCGGCCAACAAAAAAGAAAAATGCATTCTTCCAGTTTGCTTATATCCACCAGCACCAGGCTACCATCTTCCTCTCTCACTCGCTCACTCGACCGCTCTGCTGTCTGCAGCGCGGAGCCTGTGCTCTCGTTTGCATCTGTTCGTCCAACACGCACTTAAAAGCCGCCGACCTGCTCAAGCGCGCAGTCGATCTGGTCCTGGTCTTCCAGCTCCAACTGTCACAGTCACGCCCCAAAGAGTTGCAAGTGAGTACACTCCCACACATCAAACAAACAGCACATGTGGAGAGATGGCATTGGACGCACCATCTTTGGCGTTTGGTCGCCGCTGATGCGCGTGCCGTCGAGCAAAAACCGGAGCGCGGACACCGGGACACCCTTGCGCTGCGCGTAGGCGCTGAAGATCTTCTCCATCTTGGTGTTTGGCTTCACCTTGAAAAACGTTTCTTCGCCAGACTGTTGGCGTGAAAGGATACCCATCGCGACAACATTAACACTCCTACACAACAACAACATGCACATAGCAAGCATCTGCGGTGTGCAGTAGACGCGCACCTGGTCCTTCACACGGATGGTGATGGCTTCGGCTTTCTTCTTGTCCTCTCCGGCGTTCGCAGCTTCGTTTGGGATCTCGTCCGACATAGTGCTCTTAACTCGTTACGGGGTGACTTGCTGTGTGCACACAATACCATAACAGCACACGGCATGTTAGCACGGGTGAGCATACGGCAGATTCGATAGGACGCATGCACGCTTGAGCTGTCTCCACACACATACATACACCAGTGAGAAGGAAAGAACCTAAATGGACAAATGGTTTTCCTCCCACTCGTGAAGGCATCCATACTCACGCACAGACAGCACAGGAAGGTGTCGTGCATGCGCGCATACACACAAGCACATACACGAGAACACACACATACACGCCACCTCTCCGCGCACACACACATTTACACACACAGCCACATCGAGACACGCATTCGCATTCGCGCGCTGTTCCCACCTTCGCTCTCTTTCTCTCACTGCCGCCTGCTTTTGCTTTTTGTATGAGGAACAGCACTCGCACAGAACAGCAGCCAATAGCAGCAGCTCACGTGGCCCACACTACTTGCTGTCGAGACATTCGAAATCAAGTGGGCCACATGCATGTAGGACCACCACTTCGCTCAGAACCACCACTAAAGTGGCCCACATGCATTTAGAACCTCACTCAGTCGCAAACGCGTTCACGAAAGGCGGATGCTCAATACTCAAACAACGAGAACGAGAAGAGAGAGATGGTAGTGATGGCGCTCGCTGTGTGGGGCTGACTGCCTGTAGCGACTGGTGATGCTCTATGCATACGTGTGTGTGGGTACTAATGCTCTTGTGTCTCCACGCCTTTTCGTGCCTGTTAGTTGCCTCTGTCGCTGCTGAAGACGGCGCAGGGTCACCCGATGGTACGTCATTCGATCACACACACAAGCGCTTTTCTGCTGTCACAGACATGGTGGATCTGGATTCTGAAGGCGAGTGGCTGGCTAACTATGTGGTGTGTGATGCTGACTGCTGTGTGAGTGCAGCTGGTGGAGCTGAAGAACGGCGACACGTACAACGGCCACTTGGTGAACTGCGATACGTGGATGAACGTGAACCTGCGCGAAGTGATCTGCACGTCCAAGGTACACATTCAAGTCCCCACCAACGCGAGGACGCGTTTTACAAACCAGTGCAGTGCTAATCGTGGGAGGTAGAGCGCAGATTGCGGTGGTGTACTGGTATTAACGCGTTGTGTGCTGTGTGTTGCTATGATTCGCTTGATGCTTGCTGATGGGATTGTGCAGGATGGCGACCGCTTTTGGAAGATGCCCGAGTGTTATATCCGCGGCAACACGATCAAGTACATCCGCGTCCCCAATGATGTAAGGAGATATTTGCAGAGTGTTTGGCTTGTGTATCGGCTATTTTGCTACACCAAGGGGCTGACACACTGAGTGTGTGTGTGCCATGAACAAACTCGGATTGTCTCGCTCTTCATTCAGATCCTCGACATGGTGCAAGAAGACGACTTCTCCAAGCGAGGTGCGTTCCTTTCGCACATCAACGAGCCCACAGCAATGGTTTTCTAGCTGTGGCTAACACTGCTAGGGTACTTTTCGTTTCTGTGGCAGACCGTCAATCGAACCGAGGGCGTGGTCGCGGTGGCCGCAGTGGCGTAGGAGGTAGAGGCGACAGCTCGCGCGGCGGACGCGGCGGTGGTCGTGGCGGCCGCGGTGGCGAAGGAGGAGGATACGGAGGCGGCCGAGGCGGATACGGCGGACGTGGCGAGGGCGGACGAGGCGGCGGCGGATACCGCGGCGGTCGTGGCGGTGGACGCGGCGGGGGACGAGCTCCGGGTCCTCCTGGCGGTCGCGGTGGAGGTCGAGGCGACTGACTTGTTGAGATAGAGAGCATGCGTCAGTCCGTCTAACTGAATGGGGCTTCGTCTGGCAGTACACACACAGACACAGCACCAGTCCACGACAACCAATATTAACGAGAAAAAAACACAAGTAAATAAAGAGAAGCAACTGAAAAGAAGGGAATGAACACAAGATGAGGATCCATTGCCACTTATCCATGCGCAATGACCGCCTCCTGCTGTCGTCTGTGTTACATCTATGGCACCTCACGCCCTCAGTGCGCTCGTTCGTGCCGCTATCGTCTCTCTCGTGTCTCTCTTTCTGCTGCTCTTGCGGTAATTTCACTTTGCACGCCTTTTCACACCAGAGCCACTCACACCAACTCGCCGCTCCGCTATGCTCTGTGTGACCGCTAATAATCAGTCGAGCATTCATCCACGTTAAGCGCTGGGACCTTGCGGGTTGTTCTTGACCAAGTACGCCGCTAGCCACTCGATCGGGTTGCTGGGACGCTCCTTCACGAGCGCCGACATGCCCTGCAGCAGGATCGGCACGACGGTCTGGTCCAGGTACGCGCGGATCGGCAGCGCCTGCACCTCCACCTTGGCTTGCGCGTGCTCGGCGCTCTGCTGCGCGTCCTTGGCATCGTCATCTGTGCCCTTGACGCCTGCTGATGCGGCGGCAGCTGGCGACTCGGCGAACTCGGTATTTTCCGTCATCGCCTTGCTGTCTTCCAGCGCACCTTCATCGGGTGTGGCTTGGAGATCCTGCAAGCACCAAGCAGCACGCACACCATCCAAGAGGAGAACGAAGCAACCGCGGCGAGTTACTGCTAATGTATGCACACACAGGATAGCGCACGAAGCAGACGCAATCGTCACCTCACCTTGCTCTCAGACTGCTGCTCTTCCGTCGCCGCCACTTCCGCCTCGAACTCTGCAAGACGACAAGAAGAGAGAACAGGTGAGCACACACACGTAGACAGATAAATACATGGAGAGAGAGAGAGAGAGAGAGAAGCACTCGTATGCGCCTCCAGCAACGTGGAAGCTGGCGCACCTGTTGGTTTGTCGTCCGCCATTTTCGCTCGCGCTTGGAAGATCAGGAAATGTTTGGAGTCTTTGAACGCGAAAGCAAAGTCAAAAAAGGCAAGCAAGTGTGAGGGTGTTTCTGAGCAGATGCTTTAGAGCGCCTTTTCAGACTTTCATAGGGATGTTTACCTGCATCATTTCTTTCGATTACAAACAAAGGCTCTTTCGCCTACTCAAAAGAACACTCACTCGATGACTTCACTATAAGAGGTTCCGGTTTGATGCTGTGCGAAAATCGTTGCCTGAGCATCATGATGCCTCTCAGATAAAGATCAGACCATGTGCAGGACTTGCATGAGGCTTGGCTAGAAAGCTAGAGGAGGGTAGCCATGCCATGTGACATTGTAAAGCAGGAAAACCATCACGCATAGTACCAAGTTGATTCGATTCATCCAACCGCGTGCTGATGCCAAGGGCTTGCTGCCACACTGAAGCGGTGTGATGGAATGGCACAGCTCTAGAGCAGACGGCGGGATCAAGGGTGTGCGAAGACGTGTTCTCATCCGATCGGTAGCGCGAGACGCCAAAGTCAGTCAGCTTCGCCCTCATCTCCGAGTTGAGCAGCACGTTGCGAGACTTGAGGTCGCGGTGCACCAGCGGAGGCGTGAGCGAGTGCACGTACACGACTGCTTCCGCGATGTCGATGGCGATCTGCAGCTTGTCGCTGGTCCACTGCTTGGGAACAGTTGGTTCCATGAGGTACGTGCGCAGATCGCCGTTGTCCATGTACTCGAAAAGCGCTTGCAGATCAGTCTCTCGGATCCACGCAGCTCCCAGAAGCTCGACGATGTTCGGGTGTTTGAAAGAGGACACCAGCTTGATCTCGGCGATGAAAGCCTGGGTTTGGGCTTTCGTGACACTGCCTTCGCGGAATCGCTTCGACGCCGTGAGGGTCGAGTTGCGGAACTTGACGAGCCAGACGTCTCCATGAGCCCGCTCCCGATCTTCTTGATGTCCTGAATGTCTTCCACACCCACTCGCACTCGCTCTAGATCGTGGTCCTCCCACAACGACTGATACTTTGCTCGGTCTGTTACGCTCTCACCAGTGATATCTGTGAGTGTGTCGGTGCCCGACTTGTCCTTGTTCCTTCGAGGGCTTGTTGCAGCTCTTGAGCGGTTCCCCGCTCGCTCATCTGTGCTCCCGGCAGCGAAAGTTGTGAGTGTGTTCGCACTTCGCCTGCGCTTGTTCCGTCTTGACCTGATGACGAAAAACGCCGCGATGATCGCGACAACAACGCCACCTGCCACGCAGCCGACAATGAGACCAGTGTTGCTTTTGCTGCCGAGCTCAGGCGCTTGGGTTCCAGTGCTCGACGGAGAGTCAGATACAGAGTTGGGCGTTGGAGTCGTCGCGGGTGCGAGAGTTGCTGTCCCAGTGCAGAGTGCGTACACCGAGGCATCCACCTTGTTCGAACTGGCGCAGTTCGATCGCAGACTCGCGGTGTTGATCTTGAACACAGTCAAACTTTTAAAGAAGTTTGCCTGGTCTCTTGCAAACGCCACGTCGGTCATGTCCGGGTTGCCTTGGATGTGCCTAGAGAGGAACAGTACAAGAGTTAGCGAGAATCCTACCATGAAAGACAAGCGCGTCAATATACGGACTCGGCTTACAGCTCTCTCAGTTGCGCGAGGCTGAATATCGATTGCGGGAATGATTTCAGGCTGTTGTAGGACAGATCTCTGTGAGGGCAAAGAGTTGCTAGGCAGGCTTGCACATGAAGGGGTTGGATCTGAAGCAGAACACTCAGAACTTACAGTTGGGTGAGCTTTGTGTGCTTTGCAAGCACTTCTGGAGCGCTTGTGAGCTGGTTGACTGATAGATTGCTAATGAAGCAGCGAGACCCGAGTTGCTGTCAGGAAGATATTTACGACCAATGGAGCGAGTAGAGAATGACGATCCAATGCACTTACAGAAAGGTGAGATTCGGCTGGACAACCGTGAAGCTTGAAATCTCGTTCACACCCAAGTCTCTGAGCACATACAACATCCCCACATTCGCCGCACAGACACACACAGACAGTCAGTCGAGCATGATCCGATCGCCCCATCAAAGGAAAATGTCGGTACTTACAACCAATTCAGTCCTGCGATGTAGTGGTTTGACGTCACTACTGTGATGTAGTTGAAGTTCAAGTCCCTACTCGAGCGAAATACACCAACATCAAAGTCAAGAACAACACAAGGTAGAGGTGAAGTCCCAAGCAATCAGTGTAGTTCATCGCATGTGGCTTACAATCTCTGAAGTGCCGGGAGTTTGGTGAGAGGCGCTGGGAATTTGTCGAGGAACGTGTTTGACAAGATCAGCGATTGCACACTCGATGGGAAGCACGTCGCGAGCGAGTCGATCGACGATCTCAAGTCGATGTTCGCGAGGATGAGGGACGTAACTTGCTTCTGACCGCTGAGGAACTTGGTCGCGATGTCGACACTGGCGACGAACCCCTGTAGATCATAATGCAGCTGTCTCCTCCGCGGATGTGAACATGCGTCGTAGAAGCAGGGAGCGTCCACTGGTTGATCTTGGTCAAATCCTCGTTGCTCACCGTCGCGTTCGACTTGGTGTCATCCTGGCCAGCCTACATTTCAGCCCAGGGAGGCGGGCTCGCTAGTAGCTTCGCTCTCGTGGCAGTGGTTCTCCAACTCATGAAACGTCCACGCAGAAGCCACAGTGACGCTAACTGTGTAAGTAAGTAGGGTGTGTGGCACAGCGACGAGCCTTCGCCAGAGGTGCATTCAAGCAGCTATTGACAACAGATACAGCAGTCACGTTGTCATTCTCGAGAGTTGCGGATTTCAGCTTCCTAGAGGTTGCGCTGACTCGCTCGTCAACGCTGCAGGCATGTCATTGGCTAATAATAGGACTGCCGTTTTGACGGTGCAGCAGAGTTCACCATCCGACACACCTCGTCCCAGATTTTGGAAAGTGTACCCACCGGAAAGCTCGTGGACTTTCCTGGTGGGTACACTCTCCTGATGCATTTCTTTACCACATGACTTATTTTGTCCCCACATCCTGACTGCTGGCGCTTTGGTCGAGTTGTGAGGGTGTGAAGCATTAGCTAGGTCTTTACAAACAGTGTCCCGACACGAAATAACAAAACAGTAAGTGGGAGGGAGGTGTTCAAGCATGCTTGACTTTACCACCTGCTGCTTCTGTCGAACACCTCGCACTGCTATTTGACTTTGTGCGGAATAGTGAAGTCGGCGGTTCTCTGTTTGAAAAAAAGTGTCGCTAATAACATATGTGTACTTAACCCTTCACGACAAAATGAAACAATAATAAACACAGCATAAATGATATATGTATCTTGTCGAGCTGAACGTCGTGCACATTGCACAAAGAGAAGATCGGACACGTGATGTAAGGGCTTAGAAACGCTGGCGTGAACAAGATTTCTAGCCTCATGGTAGTCCACCTGAGTCTCACATAAGGACAGAGTGTCGAGCGCTGCATCTACCTTCACTTGGCTACTCAAGATCCCTCTGATACAAACGCTCTCTCCTCCTTTGCTGTCTGTCGGGATAAAATGTATTGCAGTCTCACAGACAACAGACCCAGCAGCGTCCCAGCGGTGATCCCAGGCATCCGCACGCATGAAAGTCGCCTTCCCCTCAAATATCAGAGACAAAACTGTGAAGTTGCTTGAGGATTGAGTGAAAGTCGGGCAAACAGGGAGATAAAGTTCATCCATTTGATTTGAGTTCTTGTTTTGCTTCGAGCTATGTGATTGGTTTAATACACCAAAAACAAAGTATTTGCTTGCTCTATGTTGTCATCTTTTGTATGGAGCGACAATCATGGTGGAAACGGTTTTGCTGCTGGTATCCTTTCAAGGTGACGACAAAACGGTTCGCTGTTAATAGTATTACCACAACCTTTGTTCTCTCTACACTGAACAGCTCAACCCACTGCACTGGACTCTCTACAGTACGCGAGACTCGCATTCGCACTCAGACGTCGTTCGTTTCAACTCGACATGCGCATTCGCAGAGTTCCCCAGCACCACACACGTGCACTTCGGCAAATTCCAGCAATGAACGCGACGCGCGGTGGGTTTTGCCGCGGGCGTGCTCCACCTGTGCTGCTCCTGGCTGCAATATTGGTAGCAGTGGCGATCGGGACGCAACGTGTCCTCGCTCAAACGTGCTCGCTGTTGCCGAACAACACGCTCTCGAGCACGTGCTCTGCCGTATGCCTCGACGGCCAGCTCTGCCTGCGAGGCGTTCCCACAGCGACTGGATGCGACTGCTTCTCGCCATCGAACATCTCGGGTCTGCAGTTCCTGATCCCGTTCAACACGACCACGACTGCGAAGCTGCGAGCGACCACGCTTCCATTTTCAGAGTATGACTTGGGCACCACGTACGACGACCCGTACTTTACTGTGGACGACGGTGTGCTCACCAAAATTGACCAGTTGACGCTGCCGAGTACGACGACCAGAGTGTGCGTACAAACATTCGAATGGGTAGATTTTTGGTCGCGAGCAAAGTTGGGATCTGACAAACGGCTTCTCTGTTGCAGGTATATCCGAGGAGGAAGCAATATCACGGCAGTGTACAAAGGCTTCGTTGCGAGTGTTGACATTGCAGAGAAGTTTCTGGACGGACAAACTCAGGTCACGCATCTCTCCCTCGCGAGTGTTGGTGTGGGACCATCGATCAACAAGCTCGCAACGTACTTCCCGTCCAGTCTGCAGTTGCTTGATCTCGACAACACGTTGACCACCGAGTTCCCGGCTTCGATCACTAAGCTCAAGTTGCTTCAAATGCTGTAAGTACACTCTGCAATTGTTTTGTTCGGGGAGTCTTCTGCTGATTGTTTTGCATTCACTTGTGAGCAACACTGCAGATTTCTGAGTTACAACGACATCCAAGAAGTCACCTTGAACAACAGCATGGAGGCTCTGACGGATCTGTAAGTGGCGAATACCCGGTGCATGGCTTTGCTGTCGCTGCGACTGACTGGGCACGATTTCGGTCGCTTCATCCGCTTCTATTGTCCAGCGCCTTGATGTCAAACAAGATCTCGAGCTTCACTGCAGTGTATCCAAGTCTCGAATACGTGTACGTTCTTCACTCGAGTCTGCTCTGACTTGGTCGACTGTTCCTGAATCCGTCTCATGCCTGCTGCATCTATACTGGAAATGATGGAGATTCAGATACCTTGGGTACAACAACCTGAGGGGCGTCCCGGAGGTGCTCAAAAAGCACAAGCGTCTGCAATTGCTGTAAGTGTTTTCCGTTGAACCTGCCAAGGATGAGCGTGCAAAGCACTCTACCAGCTTCTAACATCTTCCTATTGTGCTGTGCGATGTCTTTTGATTCAATTTGCTATTGGTACCAGATCCCTGAGCGGGAACACAATCACGTCCTTCACTCAGGCGGACGCTCCCGACAACCTCGAGAGACTGTAAGACCAGCTGCTGCTTGGCAATCTATCCCGCTCGACTCAGATGGACCCACTCACCCTCACACGATTGTCTATTTGTTCGCTGCCCCAAGATATCTTTCGAGTTCCGAATTGAGCAACTTTGACGCGTACATGCCCAACCTCGATCATTTGTAAGTCCGCCCGTGCCGTTGTCTTTGGTCATGATCGCTGGCTAGCTAATCCTCGCTTTGGTCACTTGCTCGCTTATCGGCTTTATTACAGGAACTTGTTCAACAACAATCTGCGATCGTTCCCGTCGATCATTTTCAACCACACCAAGCTGTCGACGCTGTAAGACATTGTCTTTCTACGTTCCCAGTTGGAAAGTCGTTGCGAGAAGTGCTAACAGTTGTCGCTCACATGTGTTCTTGGTGTCGTTTCCTTTCCTCGACTAGATACATCTCGAATAACCCCCAGATGACCGATGTCTCCGTCACTTTGGCTCAAGCGAATTTCCTCAACCAGCTGGACACCTTCGACTTTGACGTGAGCAGCTTCCGCCAAAATTGCGACACTGCGCAGCAGTATCGATTCGCAAAGTCTGGGCTTGTCATCTGCGTCGTCGCCAACGCCGCTTCTGCGCCAGATGTGACCCCAGAGCCAGTCAAGAAGACTTCGAGTCATACCGCCCTCATCATTGGTTGCATTGCGGGCGGAGTTGTGCTGATCGGCGTTCTAGTGGCAACCCTCGTTTCCAGGTCACGGAAGAACCACAGCCAGCTCAGTTCCAATACACAAACGGCTTATGTCGATGGAAGCATTGACAGCCGCCTAACCAAGCACGATACTTCGCTGGGACATGATCCAGACTTGGATGCAGTGAGAGTGAGCGTGCACGACATCCAAGACATCAAGATGATCGGCAATGGAGCGTTCGCGGACGTCTGGCTCGTCCAATTCCGCAAGTCTCAGTTCATGGCGTCCAAGCGACTACGAGAGAGCGAAGTCACGCAAGCACGAACGCAAGCGTTGATCGCGGAAATCAAGTTGGTTTCGGCACTCAAGCATCCGAACATCGTCATGTTCATGGGAGCAGCCTGGGTGCACGAGTCCGACCTGCAGATCCTCTTCGAGTACATGGACAACGGCGACTTGCGCACGTACCTCACGAACTCTCGCATCCCGACGCAGTGGAGCAAAGACAAGCTCCAGGTCGCGATCGATGTGATCGAAGCACTCGTGTACGCGCACTCGTTCGATCCCCCTCTCGTGCACCGCGACGTCAAGTCTCGCAACGTGCTGCTGAACACGACGATGCAAGCGAAACTCGGAGACTTTGGTGTCTCTCGCTACCGATCGGTCGAGCAAACGATGACCGCAGGTGTGGGTACCGCTCGCTGGTTGGCGCCAGAGGTGATATCAGGTGTTGCCGACTACGGAACGGCTGCGGACATCTTCTCGTTCGGAGTGCTGCTCTCCGAGTTGGACAATCACCAAACCCCCTACGAGGACATCCGAGACTCGAACGGATTCAAGATCACGGAAGTCTCGCTGCTCCAGAAGGTCGCAAGTGGCGAACTGAAGCCGAGGATGAGTGCAAACTGCCCCGAACTGATCGCAGAGCTAGCGAACCGCTGCTGTTCATTGAGCCCAGTCGATCGTCCCCGAGCAACTCAAGTGGCGTACAATCTGCGCACATTCATGAAGGCACAGTCGAATTTCTACTTTTAGGACGGAGGAACTGAATCGCAGAATCAGTGCTTGTTCGTATGCATGTCCGAGTTAGTTTGCTTACCTCAAACTGGACAACTTCGGTTCGTCAAACTCTACGTAGTATATCCTTCAGTTTACGACATACGAGTCTGTGTGCACCGCCACTCACCCATCCAATTGGATACACACCAAGTTTTCCCCCCACGCACTCAAAGAAAGGCAAAACGATAACTCGGAATGGGCTACTGAACTATTGGAAGCTTGGTTAGCAAACACACCACCCCTGTGGTGTTCAAACGTAGAAACTCGCCAGCGACTTCTTGCATGCGCGCAGCAAATGTACAACTTCAGCTGCTTGTGGGCGATCTGCAGGACTCAATGAAAAGCAGCGGTTCGCCAGCACAGCGACGTTTTCGGGACAGTCGGCACTCATCCTCGGCTTCAGTTCGCCACTTGCGATCTTCTGCAGCAATGCGACTTCGACAAGTTCGTGCCCATTCAAGCCTCGAATGTCTGCGTAGGGAATCTGGTGGCTGTCCAGCTCCGAGAGCAGCACTCCGAACGAGAACATATCCGCAGCCGTGCCGTAGCTGCCATCGCCGGAGATCACTTCTGGAGCAAGCCAGCGACTTGTTCCAACGCCAGCGGTCATGGTATTCTGGTCCGAATGGTACCGTGACACCCCAAAGTCTGTGAGCTTTGCGCACATCTCCGAGTCCAGCAACACATTGCGAGACTTGAGGTCGCGATGCACCAGAGGGGGCAGGAAGGAGTGCACGTACACGAGCGCTTCTGCTACATCGATCGCGATCTGCAGCTTGTCCGAGCTCCACCGTGGTGGGATGCGTGGGTTCGTGAGATAGGTGCGCAGGTCGCCGTTGTCCATATACTCGAAGAGTGCTTGGAGATCAATTGCTCGCACCCACGCTGCTCCCGTAAACATCACGATGTTTTGGTGTTTGAGAGCCGAAACCAGCTTGATCTCGTCGATGAACGCCTGAGTTCGCTCCCGAGTAATGTCACTCTCTCGAAGTCGCTTGGATGCCATGAGCGTTGTCTTGCGAAGTTCGACGAGCCAGACGTCCGCGAAACCTCCGCTGCCGATCTTCTTGATGTCTTGGATGTCGTCCACACTCACTCGCACTGCTTGCAGGTCCTGGTCGTTCCACAAAGACACAGCTTGCTGATGCCCCCTGTTGGCGCTTCGTTCAGGTGGGGTTGCGAGCGAATCGCCATTGCGCTTGGTGTTCCTCTTTTTGTTACAGCGGGTGAGGAACGCGGCAGCGAGTCCAGCGAGGACGACACCACCAGCCGCGCAACCGATTATGAGAGTGGAGTTGCTTGAGTTGGTCTCGCTAGCGTCCGAAGTCGAGGCTGGCTGGTTCGTCGTCGTGGTAGCCACTGAGATGCAAAGCGTGTACCCAAACTTCTTCAACGCAAACTGTCGCGACGTCTCGCAATCGGACTGAAGACTCGTGGAGTCGATCGTGAATACGGCCAACTTGTCGAGGAACTTTGCTTGCTCAAGAGTGAATGACACACCGGTCAGCAGGGGATTCCGCTCGATATACCTGGCAACAACAGATAGCGATCAAAGTCCGTTGGTCATCAACTTTTGGTCCAGTCAAGCCGATGATGGTGCCTTACAGTGCTGACAGCTTTGTGTGGTTGAATATCGCTGGCGGGAACGACTGCATGATATTGCCATCCAATATCCTACGAGAATACGAAGAAAAGGTTCCATGTGAGCGAAAAACAAACAGATCGTAACCAACGTCCAGCAACAAAAACCAATAAAGCAACGTACAGGAGCTCGAGATTGGGCATGTACGTGTCGAAAATGATCAAACCGGTGCTGTGTAGACCTCTGCGACAGTCATTAGAGCACAGATGGCGATAGGGAACCAATGTCAGCAGAAGGGTATCGCGAGTCGTGGTTGCATCTTTGTCTGGTTTTCATCCTACAGCTTCCGAAGACTCTCCACCGTGTTCTCCCTGGTGAACGACGGAATTGCGTTCCCGGATAGGTACCTGTCCAGAGAAGAACAAAAGGCATTAAGAGCAACGAACACGGAGTGCTTGTGCTCTTCTGAAGGACGAAGTAGCTTCATAGCACGCGACACGTACAGTTCTTGGAGGTTTGTGAGCGCTGGAATCACCGCTGGGACGCTTGTGAGGTTGTTGTACTCAAGGTTTCTGCCATCGTTTGGGGGTTGTTTGACAGTTAGACGCAAAAGGGGAAGCGAGGGGGAACAGTAGATCTCGACACGCACAGATATCGAAGACTTGGGTACACTGCAGTGAAGCTCGAGATCCGGTTCGACCGCAAATCTCTATCGTAGGTGAGTTCACAGGCACAAAGCACACAGAAGCACGCATTAAGCGTCTATCCCAGTAGGCTCTGACCACCTCATCGCAAGTCACTTACAAATCCGTCAGGGCTCCCATGGTGTGACTCGAGGTGACTTCGGCGATGTTATTCCAAGACAAGAACCTGTGCAGTTTCGTTCAGCCGCATCTTAGAAAACGAAGGTGATGAAGACAGGTTTGACAACCGCAAACAGCAACGTACACCTCCCGAAGTAGCTTGAGCTTTGTGATCGAGGCTGGGAATTCGGTGATCAATGTGTTGTTGAGCGTAAGCGAGAGCAGACTCGAGGGGAGGTACGTGGCGATGCTGTTGATGGAGGTCCCCAACCCGATGCTCACAAGCGAAAGAGACGAGACCTGGGTCTGTCCGTCCAGAAATTTCTCCGCGATCTCGACGCTCGCGACAAACTCTTTGTAGAGTGTTGTCACATTGCTGCCGCCTCGAAGCACCCTACGAAAGAGTTGCGTGCATAGGGAAGTAGCATCAGCGCCAACGTGGTTCTTCAAGCATTGTCCACATGGAATACCCATCAACGTACACTGAGGTGGTTGTGTTCGGGAGTGTCCACTGGTCGATCTTTGTCAGCAGGTCGTTGGTGACTGAGCCAAATGTTGCCGTGTTATCGCCTCCGAAAAAGGTGTCTGTGGCTTTTTCTGGCGGGTTTGTCTGCAGTCTCGCAGCCGCAGTCTTGCTGAAAGTGATCAGAAACGACACTGTCCCGTTGGTGGTGGCCGAGTAGCACGCGCATTTGCTGCTCGTGGAGGCTGTTGTGTCGCCCGCCATGCACAGCTGGTCGAGCGAGCAAGCGCTCGAGCAAGCGGTCGAGAGCGTGTTTGCGGGCACCAGCGCACACGTCTGAGCGAGAGCGAGTGGCGCGCCGATAAGCAGCACAGCAGCAGCCATGAGCGCAAGCTCACCAACGCCGCGCGGTGCACCACAGAGTCTGGAGAGTCCCGCGGTCATGGTCGTGTGCACAGGTGGTGCTGGCGTCTTGTGTGCCAGCCTGCGAAGAGATGGCGCTCGCGCTTGTGCTGCTGCTGCTGCTGCTGGGAAGGGAAGGAGAGGCAAAGCAGAGATGAGAATGGACAGCATCGCATCACATCGTGTGCTGTCGAAGTCTAGAAGACTGGCCACGATTATTGGACAGTCCATCCAACCGAAAACGTTTTCTTCTGGACATATTTCCGTGGAAGCTCTCTGAAAAGATACCCTCGCAATGCTTTTTTCGAGTGGGATGTGGGAGGAGGCGTGACTGCGTCAGTGAGTTGGCACAGCACACTCTCTGCTTCCATCGTGAAACAATTGGAAACACACTGGAAACACGACACGAACACTCATTTCGGTCGTGTTTATTCTGTCTTGATCACGAACTGCACAATGCTGGAGAGGGAAGAGAAGGGAACACTGAGTCAGACTCAACACGACTGAGGAGCAATGAAGACTGAAAACAGTGGTGCATCCAGCGATGAGGACCATCCACAATGGCTCCCTTGTCTTTGATCTGAATCGATCAAAATCATGGGAAAAGTAGACAGCCACCCTGTTCATCACTCATTTCGGAATCAACACGATAAGAACCACAACAGCAGATATTTGGCCAAGTGACCCGCTCAAAGGACAACAAACTCGCAGCCGTGGCGCTATTGCAGTTTGAAGGGTTGATCAGATCATCTCGAAGGAAAGTCAGCTCAATTTGCAATGGACGAGCTGCAGTGGAGGAGACCATCGCTTTAACGAGGCAAACTGCTCATAGTACATGCTTTCATCGGACAGCAGGAGACAGCTCTTCCACCATTTGTTTTAGTTTATCAAGTTGTTTGAAGCTCGCTGCGTTGAGGGGTTTCCATGGAAACCTACTGCGACGTCAACGCTAACGTCAAAGTGCAGAAGGGTCAGCGTTTCCCACATTGACTTTGAGGTGTTTGCATCCTCTTTTAGGTCAACACTGCTCGACTCGACTCGCAAAACAGCGCTTCGCATTGTCAGCGCAATGTTCACCCTCAAGTCTGTCTCGTTGCTGCAAGGTATTTTGAAAAGTGGTGTGTCGTGATCGAAAGCGTGACAAAATGCAAACCGAGGATTCAATCGTTCATGCATAACTGGTGTGGCTGACAAAGTTCCACACAGAAACAATCTCGATTCGATACTTTAGAGTTGAGTGTATCACTATCAAGCACATGTGCGGAAATGCTTTTTGGAATGCTATTTCAACAGCCCAACTTTGAACAGAACATCACCTTTGCTACACTTTGGTCCTACTCAAACGCAGAAACTCGACATCGACTTCGCGAGTGTCCGGAGAGCAAACGCCACTTGAGCCGCGTCGGGACGATAGGCAGGTTTCAGCGCACAGCAGTGGTTCGCGGGCTCAGCGATCCTTGTTGGGCACCGATAACAGGAGACACCAAAGTCTGCGAGCTTCGCTTGCATCGTCGCGTTCAGCAGCACGTTGCGAGACTTGACGTCGCGGTGCACGAGCGGCGGCAGGAGCGAGTGCGCGTACTGCAGCGGTCAAGAGAGGAAGCCATCGCGTGCTGGGGCGAAGCACACCACGCGCGGCGCTCATTGTGAAATCGGTCGAGCGGAACTCGGCGTGATGGAGCTGGTTCGTGGTGCTTCGCGGAGTTTGAGCCATTTCAGGCGCGCCATCCAATCGACGAGGTTCACGGCTCGTTCCCAGTGGTGGCATTGCATGGCTGCACGGGTTCAGCTCGAGTCCGTGGTAAATTAGAATAAAGCGAAGAGAAAGCAGGATGACAGCAACTCCTATCCCCATCGTAACATCCTCTAGACAGCGCCATTCTCCATCAATACACTCACTGTTTACTGCACACAAACTCATACAACCAGACAGTCAAGCAATGCTATTGTACGCCAAACTGGTCAGCACTACGCTCACCACACTACCCACGAGTGCAGCGACAGATACAGTCGAGCCAATGCTGCTGACTCCTCCGCTCTTTGTGGAGGTGTTGATCGAGTCACTCGCCCCTGACGACGGCGAGACGGCTTTCCCTGAACCGACACTCGGTGGCAGTCTTCCCGAGGCGCTGCCGCTCGAGCTCTTCGTCGCGTTCCCGCTGTCGTACGAGATCGTTTGGTCCGACGAGATCTGCACGCTGTAGGTCGTGAGCGACTTCC
The DNA here is from genome assembly GCA_023333815.1 of Globisporangium recalcitrans. Lineage (NCBI taxonomy): Eukaryota > Oomycota > Peronosporomycetes > Pythiales > Pythiaceae > Globisporangium > Globisporangium recalcitrans. The sequence goes on from JAASFO010000190.1 coordinate 31,727, forward strand.
AGAGGTTCCGCGTGTACTCGGCGTAGAGCTTCGAGTGGCTGTCGTAGGGGAGACCGGCGGCTTGCGCCAAGTTGGAGTCGCGGCGCCAGATGATCAGGTTGAAGAACTGCTGCGAGTCGGGACACGGGAGTCCCTCGCGGATGTCGACCGTGATCTTCAGCAGCGTCTCGACGACGCTCTTCAGCGCCATCGAGCTGACGTCGCACTCGGGGATCCCAGAGAGCAGCACGCCTGTGAAGACCGCGGTGCACGCTGGCGCGATCGCCTGAGCCGTGATCTGCACAGGAGTCGGGAGCTCGCCGGTGAACGGGAAGATCTGGTACTTGCACTTAACGACGCACTCGTCAAAGATCGCGCGGTTCTTTTGGTACCCTACCATGAGGCTCTGCGCGACTGTCTCGTTGCATGGCACGGGTTCCACGAGTCGGAACGTCTTTGAGTCCTTGGACGCTCTCGGAGGCGGCGATGGTGCGGGAGTGGATGGTACATTGAGAACTGGGAGCGCACTCACACCCCCAGAGCCTGCAGCGCTATTTGGCGAAACGGTGCCGGGTCCAGCACCCCCGCCGAGTAAGGACTGGAGATCGGCCAGGCTGTGACTTGCTCCGGCAGCAGCAGCAGGAGCTCCAGGTGTGTTGGCGGCATGGAGGGCACCGATGGAAGCAAGCAGCAAGGTGGTGATGAGGAAGAGCCTGGGGGACATCTTCTGACGCTGGCAGTGGATGGTACGCCCTGGTCTGTTCGTCGGTCTCTCCACGCAGGAGAAGTTGAGATGTGAGTGAATGAGAGGAGACAGAGAGACAGCGGCAATGACACTGATCCAATCCCACCACACACTGCAGTACAATACCAATGGAGCGTCCGTATTGCTCAAAGTATCAGACAGCAAGCTCTCTGTCGAGCACAGGTGACTCATGTGGATTTGGAACTCGCCTCTGCCAGGATGGCCATCTGCTGCAACACTGTGTGGATAGAAACCGAGTCGGATCTCAACACCCGATGCTGACTCCAAGAAATGAGCAGGTGGGCGGATGTGTACAGGATCACCACAGTTGGATTACCCAAACTGCTGCAGAGCCTCGCGTGAGGAAAGATGTGTGCGTCAGCGATGGGAATGGCTTGCTGGTCAACATGGAGATCACAGAAGCAGTGCAGCAATGCGGGAAG